>VCRD01008462.1:2814-17523 GCA_006783055.1 Trinorchestia longiramus
ATACGGCATGGGACTTGGGTAAACAACCGAATAATTATCGAAGTAATTATCCGACCCAAGAATGGGCCAGAAGGTTCGTTCCTATAGCCTTATTCTATTCTATTCTATTCTGTAAGTGTGACAAAAAAGTCGAATTGCAAATATGAACTACCTTTGTGTGCATGGAGTCGAAAGGTGCTTGTGTACTACACGGTTAATTTAATCAATGACAACACAATAACTGATCATGTTGAAAGCGTACGATCAGAAATAAATTTTCATTGCCTCTAATAAACTAATAAAATGGGTATGTAGAACAAAACAATTCGAATTACTTAGTGCGTTATTATTTTGTACTCTCAAAATTTTCAATCTAGGTATTGAAACCTATAATATAAAATCTTCGAATATGAATTATTGTTAATGATTGAAAGTGTATTGTTTAGCTAATTTATCTATGAAAAATATATAGAAGATAATAGTGAAATTTACCATTATTACCTTCAGCTTGTTCCTTAACCATGAAGTTACGTTATTGTCTAGGTGTTAAATGTCAAGACTGAACGATAAATTTCAACATTAAATGAGTATTAATACTATTTCTCGCACAAACAGATATTATCTTGAAGGTTGTAGGAGGAAAATTGGAATATGTTCCATAAATGCCACTTATATTTGAGTATACTGATCAGTGAAATGTGTATCAAATACAGAGGCTTCATTTAGAACATGACTTTGTTGTTGAGATCATTCTGAAAATTGTGTCTCGACGGAGGGTAAGAAGAATAAATCTCATTACTCGGAGAATGTATTTGTTCTTCGTGACCCGAACCTTTTCATTAATGCGCCTTATAACCTGTAAACTTTGTTTTCATCATTCACCAATGGTCAGGTTTTCTGAGCGATGCATAGGAGCAGAGGTTTCACTTTGTCGGGTGCAGCAACCTTATTGCCTAAGAGCAGGGTTACTGTACCCTTTCTAACTTGAAACTGAGGAAACTCGTATACAGTAAAATATGAAAGCACTGGCAATTTTACCCAAAGCGGTTCTGACTCATCACAGGTGAAATATTGCTGAGGTTTGTAATTTTTGTTAATAACTTATGCAGCGGAATTGCACTACAAATTTTAAGGTCGGTTACTTTGGGATTTATATTAAATGTAGTTACCATTAATAACTGAACATTCACTTTCAATATTCTTTTCCACCTCCAGATGTTGGAATATGTTTATAGTTTTTCATGGAAATTTAACTCTGTGGAACGGATTTCTCCTGGTCAAACGTATCCATGTGTTCAGAAGTATTTCATTGTCGCAAGTGACAGCGTTGCACGACGCACATTTCGACATCCAATTTTTGAGGACACATTGAAGAAATTCCTTGAGTTTTTAGCTCTTTCCTCTGCTTGACTGTTCAGCCGACATGGGAAGTCGGACCAGACTAATATCTTGACGAAATGATATCCTACTGTGAATTCTATCCAAAGTATTCAATTTATAATCAGCAAAACTTCTTCTATAACCCATTTTACCTGAGGACGCTTGTTTTTAAGGCTATTGTCGCTAGTCGGAGCTATTGTCACCAGGCAGAAATTTTAAACTTCTGAATAGATTTGCTTTCTACGAGTTATTCATATTTTTCATTCATAGAAAGTGCAGGGCATGAGGAAAAAATTTAATGAATAAATTTGCACGAAGGAAAAAATCTTTGCTCACAGATATAATTTGCGTATGCGAAAATAATGTTCTTACCGTATAGTCGAAGTATAGAGCATACATTTATTTGAACCATTCGATCTGAGGACATGTTATTGCAGGGTTAAGATGAAAAACCAGCGATATGCGTCTTTTTATTGCAATTCGTGCAGCGTACATTGTCAGCGCAAAAAACTACTGCCGACAATGTTTGAGATACGACAAATTCATTCAAAAAATACTTGGGTGAAGATGAACGTATCACATTAACATTAATAATTAACTTATTTACATACTTGGCCATCAAACAGAGAAAAAGTCATAACCGTCCTTCACATGTATTTGTACATGATGAAACACACATTTTACGTTCCAAATTAATTCATAGTTTACTATTGTTCAACTTAAATTATTAAAAATAATATCACTGATGTCACAAAGAAAGGGCAGTGCAAATGAAGAATACCAATGTGATAATAAAAGTTACTGCGCTTTTTAGTGTGAATACTATTGGTGGATTTTACATCTTAATAAGGTACATATTATTATACAAAAAAATGAAGTCCCTATTGTCGACACAGTACACACTGGCAAGGACCTCAACACTCATCCCAGGCAAACACACACGAACTACAAAAAAGCTAACTGGGAAAGATTTACCGAACAAACAGGACTACTTTTCGCAGCACTCAACACCCACCCCATAAATGACATAAATCAAACGGCAGCAGAATTCAACTCTATCCTCACAAAGGCTGACAAAAAACTCATTCCAAAAGGTAACAGAAAGCACTATAAACCAAACTTCACACATGAAGTATATAGACTAATCAGAGAACGTAACATTCTCAGAAATAGACCCACTCCGCACACTTACCAAACCACTCGACACATCCAGGATCTGAACGAACAAATCACGGGAAAAATTACTATAAAGCAAACAGAAAACTGGAAAAATTTCGTCGAATCACTAGACCACAAGGCAAACTGTACAGTATGGACCACAAAAGAGTAAACCCAACTTCAAATATTAATTACTTCACAGTGAATGAAGATATTTTAGGTCTGTTGTTTGCATAAGTACAGAGAAATGTTCTCTATAAAAATGTCAAGTCACATAATATTGTTTCCACTTCTATTTCTCACCAATTAGATAAATAATGGCTGTAAAAATGTGAGTTGCACATGAAGTATATTAAGATTAGGGTTGATAGCCAACTTTTAAACATTAGTAACTTTTGATAAAAATACTCAAGTTCCATTTGCTGCATTACACACAGAGATACGTATCGAGGGTACAAAGCTTTAAGTTAGAGTATAAATAAAATCCAAATTATCTGAGAATTAACACTTAAAGCTAAATTTCCAAATGACGAAGCCCATCGTTATGCAACTCAAGAATAAACAACACATATTTATCAACAACGTCTACGCCGAAAGAAAGAGTTTAAAGGAAGTTCAAAATAAATTCGAAGAGATTTTCTCAAAGAAGCTCTTCAACCAAGAAGACTGTCTGGAAGACTGCTAATAAATTTAAAACACATGGTACTATTTCCAATCTAAGCCAGGGAAATTCAGGATGATTGGCGATTTTCATGGAATACATTTCCCTGAACTTAATGCAAATAACAGATCTAAAATATCTTCATTCACTGTAAAGTAATTAACATTTAAAGTTCGGTAATCTCTGTTTGAAATCATTTTGAACTTCCTTTAAACTCTTTCTTTCGGCGTAGACGTTGTACATGAATATCCATTGTTCATTCGTGAGGTGCATAACGATGGGCTTCGTCATTTGGAAATTTAGCACTTGAGTGTTAATTTTCAGACGATTTGGACTTTATTTATACTCTGACCCAAAGCTTTGTATCCACGATACGTATCTCTGTGTATAATGCAGCAAATGAAGCTTAAGTATTTTTATCGAAAGTTACTAATGTGTAAAAGTTGGCTATCGATCGTACTCTTAATATACTTCATGTGCAACTCACGTTTTTACAGCTATGATTTACGTCAATTTACCTCATTGGTGAGAGATAGAAGTGGAACCAATTTGATGTGCCTTGACATTTTTATGGAGAACATTTCTCTGCACTTAATGCAAACAACAGACCCAAAATATCTTCATTCACTGAGAAGTAATTAACAATTTAAAGTTGGGTTTCCTTTTTTCTGGTCCATACTGTATACAATCATTAGAAACATAACAAATTCCCACACAAACGCCTCCCAAACACGTGCAGCAAACACCACTGATGTGAACATACCATTAAGACGAAAACAAGCAGACATACTCATACACCACTACGCTGGCATTAGCAAAGTACGTACCACAATCGGAGACAAGCGCACCCACAGACTCAAGCACAAATATCCTCTTGACAACAACACTACACTCACAAATCCCCAAGTAGTTTCAAATATTATACGTAAACTCAAAAACTCTGCAGCCACAGGCCCTGACTACATTTCACACCACCAGCTCAAGCACCTACGACAACACGAGATTAAAACTTTAACAAACATTTCAAACCATTCATACAGCTTCTGTATATTCCCTTTCCTCTGGAAAATCGGAAAAATCATGGCTCTCCTTAAACCAAACAAATACCCCACGGACAAAGCCTCATACAGACCAATCACACTGCTCTGCACACATTCAAAAGTTGTAGAGCGACTCATTCTAAATGTGACAACACCTCACGTACCACTGTCTCCAACACAACATGGATACAGACCACATCATTCTACAGCCACGCTTCTCACTAATATTGCACAAAACATGCAAGACAACATCAAATCACGCAAAGCAGCAAAACTAACACTTTTGCTCACCATAGATACCAGCAAACCTTTCGATGGTATCCCCAGAAATCCCCCGATTAAAAAAATATTTGACACTGAACTACACAATAACACTAAAAGATGGCTTGCCAATTACCTATCAGGTAGACAAACATACGTACACTACAATGGCAAGTTTTCAAAAACACATAACATTCCCAATGGAATACCGCAAGGTTCTGTGCTCTCACCCACTTTATTTAACCTTTACATGCATGACATTCCACAGCTTCCAGAAAACATACACATAGCATCATACGCAGACAACATCACGATCACATCCACACACAGCAACATAAACACATGCTTCGCTAAAGTACAACATTACACGGACACCATCACCACATGGATGAACACCAACAGACTAAAAATAGCCCCTGCCAAATCCACCGCTACAATATTGACAAGCCATAATGCAGAACACCAACACAGACCCACTGTCATTCTACACGGCACCACAATACCACACACACATACCACCAAAATCTTTGGTGTTACCTTCAACACCTCCAGATCTTTCAGCCAAAACAGAGAGGAATTATGAGAAAAATACAACAATAGACTAAACACACTCCGTGCACTAACAGGTACCAGCCTTGGACAAGACAAAGAAACCACAACCATAATCTACAAGCAATACATAAGATCAATCATCTCATACGCCAGCCCAGCTTGGGCACTCAAAGCTTCGAAAGCAAAAATAAACAAACTTCAAAAAATACAAAACAAAGCTCTAAGGATCCATACAGGCTCCACATAAACCTCACCCACAGCACACGTACATCCAGAAACTCAAGTGTTCACTATCCAATAACACCTAGACATGAGAGGAACACAATTCCTAGCCTCCGCTATCAACAACCCATACAGTCTCTGTCTTTACATGTTGTATCCCAGTCCCGTACAAAGAGGAATCATAACCAGACCGCATAGATACCACACAGACAGGGACTGTATGGGTTGTTGATAGCGGAGGCCAGGAATTGTGTTCCTCTCATGTCTAGGTGTTATTGGATGGTGAACACGTGTTTCTGGATGTACGTGTGCTGTGGGTGAGGTTTATGTGGAGCCTGTATTGATCATTAGAGCTTTGTTTTGTATTGTTTGAAGTTTGTTTATTTTTGCTTTCGATGCTTTGAGTGCCCAAGCTGGGCTGGCGTATGAGATGATCGATCTTATGTACTGTTTGTAGATTATGGTTGTGGTTTCTTTGTCTTGTCCAAGGCTGGTACCTGTGCGCGAAGATCTGGAGGTGTTGAAGGTGACACCTAAGATTTTGGTGGTCTGTGTGTGTGGTATTGTGGTGCCGTGTAGAATGACAGTGGGTCTGTGTTACATAAGACACACTTTCACCCAAGCATCTGGTCTCCTCCTCGGAGGCAAAACGCCTCCTAAAAATCTTAAGGTGATTAATCCCAACTACAAAAGAAACGAATGACGCTCCTATAGAAATGCTAAAAAATGCTACCATTTTAACTTACGATAGCAGTGAAAATGCAGCACCATGTCTTCAGAACTGCATATTTCGTTTTCGGTAGTATTACAGAAGGATTTTTATTCATTGGATCTATAAGAATCTTAAGTACCACTCATAATATTGAATCCATTTAAAAAACATTTATGAAATTGTGAGAGAAATACCACTTTTATTCGATATGTTTATATTCTTGGTACTACATCTAGCATAAAAAGCTGATTCAAATGAAAAATGCATTCACTTTTAAGGTCTCCAAAAAATGACCAACTGCACGAAAGAGCAACTCAGTAACTACCTATTATAACGAAGACAGTAGCATAATAAAGGCCCGGCGAAGTTTCACGAAGAAATATTAAATATTCAACACTCTATCGAAATAAATTATTCACACGCGTGTTAAGAAGTGAGATCTCTGATTCTGACAGTTTGGAAAAGAAAAGTATCCAGGAAAGCCATGCAGCGATACGTTGAATAAAAATATTGAAAATGTGAAGGCAATGGGGGAGTCGGACCAAACATCAGTCTCCGACATTTGTCTCAACAAATTGGAGTACGCTATTTTTCGTCTCAGAATATATTGAAAAATAATCTACTAACAAATCGGTACAAAATTCAGATTTGCTAGAAGTTGCATAAACAAGCTTTTGAGCGTAGTGTTTCGTTTTGAGAGTGGATGATCCAGAAGGTAACATGGTAAAATCCATATTTTGTTGGATGATCGATTACGTTAGATGAAGCCTGCTTCAGCTTCAACGGATGTGTCTACAAGAACACTCGCTTTTGGGGTACTGAAAATCATATTGAGATCACGGAAATTCCACTTAATTCTGCTAGGATGACAGCGTGGTGGTTTTATTTAGAACGGGTTTATTGATCCCTATTTCGTCGAGGATAACAAGAGCCAAACAGTTACTGTCAATGGACAGCAGTAGAAGGAAATTACAGCAACATTTGTAACCCAGCAATTAGTGATATTAATACAAAGGATTTTCATTTTCAGCAAGATGGGGCGATGTACGGAAAACACATTTTCCGATTTTTTCCGTAATCACAGTACGGAAAAAATCCGTACTGTGAGTACGGGTATTCTCCGTGAGTCCAGGAAAATTTATCTCAGATTTGGCGATATTGAACGACCAACTCGTCCCCTGACCTATCACCCTTGGATTTTTTCTTTTGGCATCTCTAAAATGAAGAGTTTACCATAAAAAGCCATTACATCTACACCAACTCATGGCATCCAACGAGGTAGAAATCCAATGAATTGGATTAGATATCACCAGCGCCATAAAGAACAGCCTACGTAATCGTGTCAGTTCTTGAATACACTCAGGAGGGTGGCATATGGAAAATGTAATATTTAACAAGATATCAAAATAAAATTAACATTTCTGCGGATTTCACAAATGCTTTGTTTTCTAAAATCCATTCAATATTATGGAAGTATAATAAAAAACTTCGGTCTGATATTTAACAATCACTCTGAACATCCTTATTTAAATCAGGTGTCAATCCAATGACCCTTTTAAAAAACGTACCTCCTGGTAGCTTTCGAAGATTTTGTAAGTATTGCTTCCTATTAATTTTCAAACTTGAAAAAAAATCAACCGGTATAAGCAGGCGTATTATCGTAAAATTGGCTTTTACGAGCCATTCTACATTGCAAGGCAATGTAGAATGTAGAAAATGTTGTCTTGTCTACAGCAGCATTATAATGTGTTCAATGTAGGTATAAAAGGTTTTCACACCACCCAACATTGGAAAGAAAGTTCCTCAAACAATTTTTATATTTTGAATTCGGTGTGCTCAAGTGTATGATTTTTTGCATAACAAACAGTGCCTGTTGTTAAATACAGTTAGCCATTTCTTTTTCATTTGTGATGCTGAATTGCAGCAGTTATATGTTTCTAAGCAATACTCGTGCTTTGATGTGTCAATCATGGTAGTTTACTATATTTTTGAGTTAGAAGTTTGCAAGGCAATTCCCTTTTGTGTAGAGACACTCAGGCATTTAAATGTGCTGTATAAGATATTTTTTCTTTAACACTGAGGTTGGTAAACCTCAAGTCAGTTATACCTGAACCTTCAATTATATGCTTTCCTTTCTAAAGAAATTATCTTCATGTTAGTACTGTTTCAAAAGGAAATTATATTTGTTTGTACAAGTGGCAGCAACTTGTTACTTGAGCCGCAACTGTGAGATTAATGCCGTTCAGTGTAGCTGCCAGTGTTTTCAGTCAGCCTCAATGGTCAGTATTGTGTTTGAACTGTATTCTAGTGTAGGCATATTGAAAAGACAATCATGCGTGCCATCTCGGATGCCAGTATTATCTCAAGTAGTATTTTAATTTTAAGTTAAATAATTAGTTCTGTAAACTTAATTTGTGATTTATTATCAGATCACGGCATTCAATAAACCCAACTTCCAACGACCTCATCATTTATCCTACTGGACACGCTTAAATCCCGGACATTTACTTTTGACTTTAAGTAGTCCCATAAAAAGTATACCCCCATAAAGTCAATTCCGAATCTCCTTTTCTAATAAGAAATGATGTAAAAGCAAATATTCTGTTCTCAAGCCCAAAATGAGCTGTAATATATCTCGAAAGCTATATAACGATGAAAAGTCATCCATTCATACAGTAAATAAAACATTACCCAGTAATTTACATTGGAAAAATGCTGAGCAACATCATACTGCAGGCAACACAACACTAACACGGGAAAAAATTTATGTACTCCACTAGTGAACGGAGATATGACTTAACGGCTGCGTGGGTGAATCACAACTAAATCGTTCTCGGAGAATGCTGCGCTCAGCCTCTAGGTCTCAGTTGACTGCGCTCGAGTCGACTCTAGATGCTGAACAAGCTGCACGCCACTCTCCGGTTGGTTGAGTCCCAAATTTTTAGTCAAGAATAGAGGTAAATTTTGCTCGAATTTTATGGTCGAAAACTGATTTGTACGAGTACAGAAACGTTCGAGAGCCGAGATTTCACCGTAATGTGGTCGAAAAAACATGGCAGCATTCAGGAATGTTGAATGTTCATACCAGTTCTGTAAAGGATATACGTAGATTTTTTAAGCTTCCAGCAAGGACTACTAAAACCAGGACGTGCATCGCCATGTAGCTGACTACGGTAGCGGAGGCCATAGCATTCTTAGTAACATAACATTTTCTATCTGACAAATTGATCAAAAATTACTTCTTTCAAGCGATAAAAGGGATAATAAGGTTTTACAGTGAATTTTAAATGGTTTAAAGCACTGTAATGCTTTGAAAACCAATTTTAACCGAACTTAACATGTATTATTGTATGAGCTTAGTGGCCACTTTATAGAAAGCCGAGTTGCTGTAATTTTAGACTTTACAAGTTGATTATAGTTAAACCTTTTCCAATGCAAACAACCAAACATACAAATATTCACGTATATAAACAAACAGATATAGAAGAAAAACCTACCAAACTGTAGCGATTAGTCAGCCAATCGGTCCTTCTTGACAGATGTCTGATGGACTACATTCTTCTGCTAGTCTTTCTCTGAGGGGTTGACAGCAAATTTGAGGGGTTGACAGCAAATTGAGTGAGTGTATTAGTCGTCAGAATACTGCCTTTATTTGACTCGTACAGTTCCTTGACGTCTGCAAATGATGCCGTGTTTCATTGTCAAGACTGATCTTCTGGCCTTTTTCACTGATCCAGTTGTTGCGGATGCAGTTGTTTAGCAGATGTACTGTGTCAAAAAGGAAAAAACAAACACGCTCGTTGTCAAGAGGATGCTTGGCTGTGGCACTGCAATTACCTAGTGATTAGAATAGAAGTGGCCTTACAGTTTCGGTTGTTCTTGGCCATGCCACTCAGCAACCCACCAGAAATTGAATCAGTTGGGCGAATCTGTACTTCATCTACCAAGAGACACACATTCTTCTGTCGCAGTGTCTGGACTTTGTCAAATGTTTCCCTCAGCACCTGGTTCATGTCAATAGATGAAGTGATGTACTGCAGCTTGCGTTTGCATGGCAGCACCAAAAAGTCTCTGAGCTGTTCATAATTACACTTCGGGTATGATTGAGGAGCAAAACAATAATAATTTATGGAAAACTGCTTCTGTGATAAAAGTTCCAACAGACGTCAAAAATACCAACTTCTTCTTCTTGGTGTCGACATAGGCTGACGTGTGAGCTTGAAGGGTGACAACATTTTGGATTATTTTGTCAAACGGGATGTCATACATAGTTCATTGCCAAGCGCACAGTTTCGTCAGACTGCATATACGATCTCAAACCATTGTTGGGATGAAGTGTCTTAAACAGTGGTACACTAATACCGTTCTTGAACGCACTGAGCGTTAGTGGGGAACACAAAGTGGGCTTGTTTTCGAAAATCACAGACAGGCTGCACTCACTGAAGTTGTCGGTCATGAACAAACACACAAGCCTTTCTTTCGATCTTCAAATAATCAAGTTCTTGTACTATTTCTGCAGGTTACGTTCAGGTTTGAAAGCATCAAATGAAGTAATCTTATCCTTCTGAAAAAAATACCTCAGTTGTTGGTCAGCCACTTTCGCAGGGGGAGATGCAGGTTTTGGAGATGGCAGACATGAAGCAGGCACATTGAAGATACTGGGAGGGATTTCACTAGTTCACACAACCCCACACTTGTTCGGCATTTTTAATACATATAATTAGCAATAAACTTTGTAAACAAACAGTATCCACTTAGAAATGCAGCAATGTGCCTCGAAACAAACGACAATGTCCGATTCAAACTGAGCGACAGACTGCGACAATGTTCACACTCTGACAGATGGAGGTTAACTGAACGCAGTGAACTGGCCTCCGCTACCGTAGTCAGCTACATGGCGATGCCCGTCCTGGTTATAGTAGTCCTTGGTTTCCAGTCATAATAACATTTTTGTTTTGCACTTTCCTTGAATGAATGATGTTTCTCTGACTACACATGGTGAATATACCGACAAACGACTAAAACTTAACATCAAGTTGGTTAAAATTCTAATACTTTTGTTTCTTAACTTGGAAAATATTAATTCCCATTTTATTCAAAGGTCAAAGTTATGGCTGGAAATGCAAATAAAAATGACGCTTCAAGCATAACGATCATCGTTCATAATCTCGATGATAATATTTTAGTAGAATGCGAAAACTAAGAAAAAAAAACAAGAATCTTACGGTAATACAGGCCAAAAAGTGATTCCAAACATTGATTTGAAATGACTTTACATGTACATAGCATATGATTCTAAAATGTAACTCATGACCTCAATTAATTTTTTTTAAAAAGTTCAAGTATCAAACAGACAAAAGTAGGAATTATTATTGGTATTTTATGAGGAAACTATCTTTGATGAATAAGTGTTATATGTGCAACAGAATTGAGGAGTTGCTATAAAAGTGACGAGTCGAGATGGACGCTTTACCATAGGCTCATTCAGCCTATCGTAATTCACGGATTCTACGTTGCTTACTCAATATGAATTTTCAAATGTCATCCATGTCACTAAAAAGTGACATCAACATCATATGCCGAATATAAACCATTTCATCTGGTGAATTTCATGACCTTCTCCATACTATAAATCAGATGCCCAAATTTAAAAATTACCTAATCTGTTTCCGGGACCTGTACCTTTTACAATCAGGCTTGACTCAAATCAAAAACAATATTGCGGCACAACACTCCACTGCCCGCACTTATATTGTCAATTTTTGCAGATCAACAACTGGGTAAAGCGTTCATGCTTTGCAAAGAATTTAATATAACATTGATTCCACTCCGAAGGTGTGCTTTAATTCACCCTCAGACAATCAAGAACCACCGAATTTTGTCTGATAATCGAAAGAAAACTCAACAATCTTCTGCCTAAATTGGTTTGAAATCAACGCTGCGACTCGACACACCGTACTACTCGCAATCTGGAAAATTCCCAAATAAATCCCCTAATCTTGAACAGTGGCCCAAAAAACTCTTACTAATGAATACAACTCAAATGAACGACACATATTTAAAAACGATAACTCAGCACAGGCACGTAAAAGTCTCACACGCGCTGGACCTTCCCAAAATGGAGATGCACACAAAAGGAAACGACAACAATCCACCAAATCGGCACTTTCAACACCTAAATCAATTACCCTCTGACTCAATTGCTAACAACTATAACATACTAATTAATAATAAATGTTCCTTACTTTCCAACGATACAAGCACAGACTGCGCAATGTCCTTTTCTTTGATAAATTATAGACATACGAATAAACTTACAAAAATAGACAAAATTAGATATAAGTCACCATCTTTTCAAAAACTAAGCTGTACGACAATAATAAAGAATCAATATCATAATTATGCATGCAAAGATTATCATAAGAACAATACCAGTAGGAGAATAACCAGATTAAGCAGGCTCACGGTAAAATTCTAAATCACATCACCGAAACATCATTCAATCCCATATATGCCCATGTGGGAAGTTCCATGGATGTTGTAACAAAATCATTGAATGTAACATTGTCTCACACTTTGCCTGACGGACACTGTTTCCTTCATGGAGTGGCCCTTCACCTTGACGAAACACACAACACAATGCAAGTCTATAAATTTTTAATGAAAGTCATCGAAACAGAAAGCAGAACAAACACAAACCAGTGCACAAATTTCATCGACAAGGACAGTGGTAAACTTGATCATCAGGTCACAAATACCAATATGATAAAATATTCGATCATGCAGCTGGGAACCTCATCCCTCAAATGACTTCCAATGCGCTACGAAAACCGATTCATATCTGCAGTGAAAAGGAAGGCGGCATATGGAAGCTAATAGTTTAGCCCATAATAACAGGGCAAATAAAAGCATCTCCATTATTAGTTTATCTGAAAAACTATCACTATAGTGCTTTCATTGATGAAAAAATGCAACCAATAACAAAACCTCCTCGTCTAGTCTAGATGACTAGACAATAATGCCAAGGTAAACACAGCACCATCTTTGGCTGGCACCACAAGCACCAAACAGTACCCTAACAAAACCACATGTTTTATTGCAAAATGTTCCGTACAGTGTAACGAACGCACTACCACAAGTAAATATCTTAATTTGAATCACATAAAAATTCAACACATTAACGCACGTAGCGTCAATAATAAATTTAATCACATAAAACTAATGATAATAACTGAAGACATCGACATTTTATGCATATCAGAGACATAGTTTGATTCAAGAATCCAAAGCTTACATTTAAATACTCCAGTCTACTCACTTTACCGATACGACGGCAAAAATAAACAACAGAGTAGCGGGTCTCGCATTCACATGAAACAGGTTGACACAACATCATAAATTTTGGGGGAAAAAAAGTGTGAGGGTATAGAATTGGTATAGCTTAACGGGCAGGTAAAGGAGTACAAATCTATCATTATTGGCACCGTCTACAGACACCCATCTGCAGCTTTACAATCATCTATATTATATATTTTCGTGACATAAACGCCTGTGCGTGAGTGACATGTGTGCACACGACTAAATTGACTTACGTGGTTAAGGTGTACGTGCATGACTGATGGATTTACTTTTAGACGGCATGGGACTTCGGTATTGAACCAAGAATGGGCCAAACGGCTCGTTCCTATTGCCTTATTCTATTCTATTCTATTCTATAGGGTTTTTTCAGAAAAATCTTAGAACGATTTCTGAAACTAAAATATTCTTCTACGGTTTAGCCGATTTTAACGTACACCTGAATAATAAAAGTAATCAGCTAATCAAAATGTTAAACCGAATGAATCTATCACAAATGATTCAACTTGCATCACAAAAGCTTCGAAAACTCTCCTATATCAAACAATTACTACTAATCTTAAAGCAATAATCAGTACTGAAATATCATCTTCAGTATCAGACCATCACGAGGTAGAATGTTTATTTAACGTAGCAAAAGAGAAACTAAAATCTTGCTTGATTACCTACCGTATTAAGACTCTATACATGCCAGAAGCATTCCAGGAAAAACTATGGGACAGGAAAAATGAGTTTCGAAGCATGGAAATAACCGATGATGTTGACAGCCAAGTCTCAATTTTCAATGAGAATTTTTTCGGAGCCGTACACAAATGTACACCATACAAAACAAAAAAAGCTAAACTATAGCGCACGACCTGGATCACAGATGAAATAAAAGAATTGAGTAAATTGAAAAACTTACCTACGCGAATTTGAATGTAACAAATTCCCTACGAGACGGTTATGAACATCATGCAATGGCCCTCAGGAAAAAATTAACGAAACAAAACGAAAGCTCTTCTAAAAGGACCTACAAACACTAAAGAAAAATCCAAAATAAACAAGGGAAATCGTTAAAAACACACAGTACAAAGATATTGAATAAAATATAAAAATATGAAATCCATTGAAAACAGCAAATAATTTCAACACTCTTTTCTGAAGCCGGTGCAGAAGTCTTCGATGTAGTATCCAAATCTACTCCACATAAAATTATTGATATTGGCCAAAGTCCTACCCAATTACAAAATACGACTAGCACATGGAGACCAAATCCAGTTAGTCTAAAGGAAATACATAAAATCTTATATTCGTTGAAAAGTACACAGGCTGTCAGACATGATGACATAAGCTTTTAGTACATCAAAGACAGTTTCAATGTTACAGCACCATTACTTCGTTTGATA
>VCRD01008463.1:2566-14144 GCA_006783055.1 Trinorchestia longiramus
CGCTGTAAATTTCAGAGACTGACTGCTGCCTAAAAATTTGAAACCCGTCAGAGAGGAATCCGCCTCATTTATTGAGGAAATCAATCAATCATGCATTTTAAAACTCAAACGTTCATTTATATTAAACTCAAGGAAATTAAAGTTGCACTTCATTTGTTATTAATGCTGGTTTCATCCAATCATCTCGCTAAGATCCCAAGCCATTTCTTGTGCCAACCTTTACAAAAGACAGAGCTGAGTTCCTGTCACAAGTTATATTATTCTCCTCGAATCAGATCACACGGACAGATAGACTAGGCATTTGTTAGAATTGGTCACTAAAATCACTAGCACATTTTAAACTTCGAAAATAAGCACAAATTGTTAAAAATATTTAAGAATAAAATGCTCACCAGGGAATTCTATACCACACGTCACATGTTAGAGTTTGGAAGTGAGGCTCTTGAACTGAGAGAGACCTGTAGGTCCTCAGAAATATCATAATTAATTTAGAATGATCTGGGAGTCGATACAAATATATGATGTATTTTAGTAATATTTTAGAGTTCATTTTTATACTTATTTCACGTCATATGAAACTGGTATTTTAAAGTGAAAAATTTAATCGTACTTGCAACTTCAAATTGTAACCCTCGTCTATAGAAGACCATAGTCAACCACAAACCTATAGGCTAAGTGCCCGTCAAATTCCTCGCAACCGTTACACAGTGAAGAGTAATTTTATTCGCGCTTTCAATCTCTCTCACGGGTAAGTTTTCATTGACAATGTGTTAGGAAGTATTGCGTTTCACTTACCTGCCATATATTCCTTAAACATGCCTATTTAGCTTTGCCTAGATGGGAAGTTGTTGTGCTTTGATTCACGTAACTCCAAGAATTATAATTAATCTAATGATAGAATATTTTGAGTAATAACTATTGCATCAGCCATCGAAGTCATTGTCTAATTTTGTATCACTCAAGTGTCTACGTTCGGGTATTTATGACGGGCATAGTACTAAAAAATCGACCAGCCCTTTTGATACGGTTATTCAATTTCATTGGCCTCGGGAAGAAGCTGCCTAGCGATATCTCGTTTTGTGTTCCATGTAGCAGCCAGCTAATTAGGTACGATGCTCTAAAATTTTACTCAACAGTTGTATTATAAAGTTGTCTTGTGCTATTGATTTTTCTTGCTAAATTTGGTATTTATTTCGAGTTACTTATTGGTCCTTATCCGAGCAGGTTTCAGTTTTGGTTTCAGTTTCAGTTCAGTTCCAGTTTCAGTCTCAGTTTACGGATTTCAAGTTCTCAGTTTCGGTCCTCGATCTTGACCTTAGTTTCTACTCTGATCGTGTCCAATAATAAATCCGCAAGCTACGAAGCCGACTCTCTCACTACCCTAGAAGAACCTGTTATCAGTGTCACCAATGTTATATTTTGATGGGAGCCAAACAAATTTTGAGTTGTGGTTATAACAATTTATCAGAAGGTAAGGTTAAGGGAGTCGTCTGGTGCACCTCTAGTTGGGGAACTCAATGATACGATGGGTACTCAGCTTTTGTTTATTTATTGATCCGTAGGGCAGCTGGTGGACAGAAGACATCCGTAGTCCACGAGTAAAAGAGATTGAGAACTAGAAGTAATGATCGAGAATATGATCGGAAATATGATCAATAATATGATCAAGAATATAATCAGGAATAGGATCAGGAATGTGATCAGGAATATGATCAGGAATATGATCAGGAATATGATCAGGAATATGATCAGGAATATGATCAGGAATATGATCAGGAATATGATCAGGAATATGATCAAGAATATGATCATGAATATGATCATGAATATGATCAGGACTATGATCAGGAATATGATCAAGTGTTAAGATCTAAACAACAACGATGAGACTTGAGAGGAGAGAGAAAAGAGATGCTGAAGCATCGATGAGATAAGAGATGAGAGTGAGAAGATGAGAGCAATAAGATACTAAAGCATCGATGAGGTAAGAGCAGGACCGCCAGGTGTCTGGAAGAGAAGGTTGAGCTTAATTTCACATCTTCACAAACATAAACAAACACAAGCATTACCCGTAGCAAACTTAAGCAATGACAAGGCTAATCAGAATGAAATGCAGTAGTAAGGCAGTCCAATCTCAAAATATTCAAGAGAGCTGGAATATAACCTTATAGAGAGATGAAAGACTAAGTCCCCTTTAAATAAAAAGGAATATAATCCTCATTAAAAAGGTCTATTTTTAAGACTAGAAACTGAGCAAAAGTTGCTTCAGTGAACATGGAATTCTAGAAAAGATACTTGAGTTTTTATATCTCAGTGTAATCTACTGAACAAAGTCGATTTTTAATGTTTGATTTAGGATCAATTAAATCTAGAGAGGGAAATGATTATTTGGTTCATATAGTAACTAAAAATTTGAGCACAATTGTTGAATAAACAATAAGGAGTCTCGTGAAAAAAGTCGCTCAAGTATGCAAGTCCAAAATTGTTAACCACAAAATTAATTTCCATAATCCTGCAATATTGCTATGATACAGGTACAATACAGGGTGTCTCAAAAAAATGTACTCACCCTTTAACCATTGCTAACATGCTGTCTTCTTTGTGTTGCAGGTGTGAGGTTCGAACCTATGCGAACATGATTAAATGTGATTAAGGAATCATGTTCGCAAAGGTTCGAACCTCACACCTGCAACACAAAGAAGACAGCATGTTAGCAATGGTTAAAGGGTAAGTAAATTTTTTTTGAGACACCCTGTATATCAATCTAAGATGAACGAAAGTTTCTATATAAAACAATTAGAACATCCTAATTAGAACAAGAACAAAATACATCCTGAACATTGTACAGAAATATAATGGACATCCTAAGATATGGAAAAAAGGAAGGAAACAAACTAGTGATAACATAGCACATTATGGATATCTTTATTCAGTGGATATCATCTAGTAAACCATAATATTATGGTTAATCCCTGAAATTTAAGATTTTTATATATATTACCTGAGATGAAAATATTTGCAATAAAAAACTACAATAGTATTGAGAGGGAATGATATATCAATAATACCTGGATGGGAATTGTTAAATAAGAATTCTATACTTCCAAGTAAGCAACACACATGAATAAAAAAAAATAAAAATATATCTATTTTACAAGGGAATGAAATCAATATAGTTATAAGCTGAATAAATGTAAATAAATAAAAAATCTACTTCGAAGTATAGAATGCAATGTAAAGGCAAGTTTGTGATTTAAGACAATTTTCAGTCTGTGGTTAAATCTAGTAATCCAATTTATGGTCTAGCTACACCATATTCAGCAGATCCCACTTCTATTCAGGAAGTGTGCAGAGAATTTGAACAAAAAAGAAAACAGGTTATAAAAGAAGTTCACTGTGTCAATTGAGCAGTAAAAGGAATGTATTTCAAGTAAATATTTGGAGTAATGCAGAGAGAGCTTGTAACAGCAAAATTAGGAAACGTATGACTAAGGATGAGCAATAGAAAATCTCAACACAACAGGTAAATTTTTAAACAGAAAGTAAGGTAGATTTAAAGATTAGATAAGAAATACTCTCAGTAATAGTTAAGACCACAAGTTGTTCTATTAAATCCCAAAATACAAGTCCTAAAACTTAGTTATTTCAGGGATGTACCATAGGTCGTCTCTACATACGCACATTATACAAAAATTAACGCAAATGATATGAAACAATCCTACCCTAATATTTCTAGAAAAATATGGTGAGACTAATAAATATATCTAAGTCCTAAACACAATTAATTCTAAACTTACTGCAAGAACACTTCAGTTTAAGGCACTTTAAACTTACGTTGCTATCTCCTAGAAGCTACGATCAGATTGACTTTGAGTCAGGATCCGGATGTGCTTCTCGGGGGTGAAATTTTAAAAAGAACCATAGCGATAGTTCTTTAAGTACTAAGAATGCTTTTACAAAATACAGCGATTTTTTATAATTAAAAATTTACAAGAATCTCACTTAAAGTTACAAAAACCTAATCACTAAAATACAGGAAATTTACTGTAAAAAGTACGATTTAATTTGTACGCGATTAATTAATACGCATAACTTGAAAATGGAGCATGAGCAGCGATGTGATGCTACACTATCTCCTTCGTTACGAGACTGGAAAGTTGGTCTAAAATCTTATCTAAAGCGCAGAGGACGCGTTACCTTGCGATCACTTCGCGTCGAGCGATCGGGGGGATCTATCGGAGACTTGAACAGGTTTAGGTAAAATTACAGTACAAGTCTGCAAGTTAAGTTTTGACAGGTGAGTAATAGGTGTTGCATTAGTGGAAACAGGTTGTCTCGAGATCACAACTGGCGTATTAGAATGGCATGAATGAGTGTCCAACGACCGGCTAGGAATAAAGAAAGGATTACAAGGTATACTGCTAGGGAGCGATGCAGCAAGTTGCAAAGCGAATTCAAGTCTACGCACTGGTGGTTTCAGCAGAGATTTATCATCGACAGAAAGATCAGTGACATCAGGAGGAGGGAGATTATTTGGTATGAGTGCATCCGATACAAACGCGGTTTTGTGGCAATCAATAGAGACCGAGTCCTGCTTTCCGTGCTTCTCGATAATAAAGTATTTAGCAGTGCGTCTTATGACGAGGAAGGGACCCTCATAAGGGCGCGTAAGATCAGGCTTCACGGCATCAACGCGAACATACACATGTGTGCACGTTTCTAACGCCGGGTCTAATTTATCGACAGTCTGTGTTGGATGCGGTGCTACGTATTAAATTTACGTCATAGTGTTTTAGGCGGTCACTGTACGAATTCTGATTCTGAAGTAAAAATGACGTAGAGACTTCAGGATTTACTATATCACCCGGCAACCGCAAGGATTGCCCGTACAACATCTCTGATGTCGTTGCTTTTTGGTCCTGTTTGTAAAGATTACGTGAGCTCAAAAGAACCATAGGGAGATGATCAACCCAGTCTGTACGACTGTTGAGACACTTTGAAGCCGTCTTAAGGTCGCGGTGGACCCGTTCAATCAAGCCATTAGACTGCGGGTGAAAAGCAGTTGCGCTTAAATTTGCACAACCTAAAAGAGAGGAGACGTCTGCCCAAAGTTTTGATGCGAATTGCGCACCACGATCGTGAGTGATCCTTAAGGGAACACCAAATCTTGCAATCCATGAGTGGACGAACGTACCAGCTACTGTTTCTGCAGTAATATCGGAAATTGGAACAGCTTCTACCAAACGCGTGAATCTATCTATCATAGTTTGCAAGTACGAGTAACCACACGACGTGGGCAAAGATCCCACCAAATCAAGGTGGACAGAGTCAAATTTATTACCAGTGAAAGCGCTAGCCTGTAAGGCAGCACGATTGTTTAGTGACCTAACTTGATTGACAATGGCAATGCTGTACAAAATGTTTGACATCTTTACGCATGGAAGGCCAAACGTAACGCTCGGCAATGAAACGCAAGGTTCGGTTGGTACCAGGATGAGACAAGGATTGATAATGTGCTATTGCAGCTCTACGAAGAGTTACAGGTAGATAAGGACGATTAGGACGATCAGCGTCGCAATACACTCCATTGGCTAACACTAAACGTAAGGAGTTCTGAGTTGCTTGTAGCAAACTTGTCAGTTCAGAGTCCTCCTTTTGGGCGTCGCTAATACTCTCTAAGGTGAGTTGTTCTAATACAGGAATAATAGAGATACAATTAATACGGGAAAGGCAGTCTGCTACGGTGTTCTCAGAACCTTTAATATAACGCAGATCGGTAGTGAATTGACTAATATACGACAAGTGTCGCGATTCTCTGGGTGAGTGGCGATCTGTGGGCATGTGAATAGCGGAAACAAGAGGTTTATGATCCGTGAAAACAACGAAATGTCTCGCTTCTAAAATGTAGCGAAAGTGACGAACGTCCAAGTAAATAGCCAACAATTCTCTACCAAACGCACTGTAGCGTTGCTCGGTGGGCGAGAGTTTTCGTGAAAAGAATGACAAGGGAGAAGTTAGACTACCGACCGTCTGTTGCATGACAGCACCTACTGCCACATCTGATGCATCGACAACTAAACTGAACTCAGCCCCTGAAATGGGGTAAGATATTTAAGTATCAACAGCAAGACTCTTCTTGATGGTTTCAAACGTAAGTGAAGCGTCTATGTTCCACACAATGAGTGTTGATTTAGCCCTACGTTTGGGAGCAAGTAATGAAGACAATGGTGACAAGATATGAGCACAATTTCTAATGAACCTATGATAAAAATTTACGGAACCTAGGAAACGACGCAGTTCGCGTTGTGTCTCTGGTTTTGGGAAGTTGCGAATAGCCTGAACTTTAGAAGGGAGAGGTTTTAAACCGAGCTCAGAGATTTCGTGACCAAGGTAAGTTAAGGACTTCTTTCCTAATTCGCATTTGGTGGGATTGATCAATAAGCCGTGATTGGCGAGACGTTCACACAAAGTTCGTAAGTGTTCCTCATGTTGTTTGGGAGTGGATGAAGCAATTAGCACATCATCGAGATAAGTATAAGCGTAAGGCAAATCTGACAAGATATTAGTCATGTGTCGTTGAAAAGTTTGAGGTGCGTTTCGTAATCCGAACGGCATTGTGGTATATTCGTAAAGACCAAAGGGGGTAATTACAGCAGTCTTTTGAATGGACTCTTCGTCCATGGGGATCTGATGGAAAGCATGAGCTAGGTCAATCTTAGAAAAGATTGTAGCACCGTGCAAATTGGCACCGAAGTCATGCAAATGGGGTATCGGGAAGCGATCAGGAATAGTGATTGCATTTAACCGTCGATAGTCACCACACAAGCGATATTCCNAATATTAGATTCACCATGGAGTGTGAAAACAATAATGAATTGCCTTTTCTTGATTGTTTGGTAACTAGACGAGAGAATAAATTTGTAGTAGTAGTAGAATAGAATACTTTTTCTGGTCAAGGAATGAGCTTCTTTAGCTATTTCACGTTCCGTTTTAAACTAAACTGCATTAGAACTATGCTTTACCGTGCTTATAAAATATGCTCAATTTTTACCCTCCTTCATTTAGAGTTCTCGTTTTTAACTGAATTTTTCTGTCAAAATGGTTTTAGATCTTCATTCATCGAATACCAAATAGGTAAATTTTTGGATAAAAAGTTTGAAAATACCAATGTTTCACCGAATTCGACGTCTCAACATCGGATCTCTCAACCAATTTATCTGTGATTACCATATTTTGGACCTTACTCAGAAAAGCTGAAAACAGAATTACTGGCCCTCCTCTCTAGACATTTTACTAGCATAGAATTTGATATAATTTTAAGAAACAAATTTACAATTCGTTCTTTTTTCAATTATAAAGACAAACTTCCGTCCACTATGCAGGCCTTTCTAGTGTATTCGTACAGTTGTGCACGTTGTGCATCTGAGTAAGTTGGCATGACCACACGTACTCTCGGAGCTAGAATGGCAGAGCATTTTGGAGTTAGTTACCGCACTGGTGCTCGTCTGACCAGTCCGTCTCATTCTGCTGTTCGCGATCATGCAGAAACGTGCAATACGATACCCCATTCAAGTCATTTCAAAGTAGTACGTGCAGCTTCAAGTGTTTTAGATCTTAGAATTTTAGAGTCTCTTTTCATTTTTGAATGCAAGCCATCACTTAACAACCAGTTAAGCTCATACCCCCTTACCATTATAGCTTCTTAGTTGTGTTTTTTGTTATATCTCTTTTGGCTATTCTTCTAAATTTATGTTCGTACATCTTTTTCTTTTTTGTTTCAGTGGTGTATGTCAGATTTTCTTTTAAGAAAAGCTGATGATGGGTGTTAGCCCGAAACGTTCGCATTATAATGAAGTTTTTATCAGTGTGTTTTGCTCTCCTCATTTTGTCATTATTTATATTAAATAATTAGATCTGAGCGTTCCAAAACAAACAAAGGACTCGCAGGCTGGCAACATTCGTGGATCCTACCCTCGTTTCCGGTCCGCATTACTATATATACCTGATCCCACGCCACTGACTTTTGTTGCTATCTTAAATCCGTTTTGTACGTAGGGGAGGTGAGCATACTATGTTTTAAGTATTTTTAGACTTGTCTTAATTTTTGTGTTTAACTTGCCAGTGTATCTGTGTTCTTTGGTGTATGTTTAGATTTTTCAAGTGTTTGTTTCTTCATCGTGAGTTATTACAGCAAGTCAAGTTTTTAGGAATTGTTTCTATTGGACAACTGTGATAAATCAGTGACCGTGCTGAAATAAGTGATGCAATGTTTTTCTCGACCATTGTGCTCATTACAATTCTCAAAGGACCTCATTTGAACAGTATTTTCATAAAATCATATTCTATTGTAGTTTTGTGTGCTCAAGATATTTTTACTCCTATGCATCAGAGATTAGAAACCCAGTTATGCTGTTACAATGATTTTAAAACTAGAACCAGACTCTGTTGACTAGTTGATGCAAAATTGGGATGCAGCTTATATCATTTATCCCTAATTTTGTCACCTTAAGAATTGTTATGTGTTTCTTTTATATGTGGAAAAACTCTGTATTAATATTATTACAGACCTAAAAGCTACTCCTTTGAATGTCTAAACTCAATTATTTTGTGGTCATTACTTAATTCAGATTTATGAATATTGAAAGGCTAAGAATGAACCTTTTTATCTAATGTCAATTTTCCTGCTTCATGTTGCTAAAATTGGGCTCTAAAAAAACAATGCAAATCCTTCAGACTTATACCAAGGATATAATTTAATTATTTCTGCTTCTATCAATAAGTCAAAAAATCAATTTAATAAACTCCTACCTCACTGTAAGAATGTGAAATCAAGAACTTGATTAAATGGTGAGCTGGTTGCTGAATATCGTTAACCAGTGCTACCTTCTGCACTTTATCCTGACATATTTTGGGAATTGTCAATGGGACTTATGATGTGGTTATTATCCGTGTATATGTACTCATCACTTCATGTTACGTGCAGAATTTGGGGACCGTCTACCACCCACTCACTGTACGACTCTCACCCACTCACTACTCTCGCTAGTATACGCCACACACTGCACTCGTTGTACACTCACAAGCCACTCACTTGCCACTTACTACTCGCTGGTATACGCCACGCTCTGCACCTACTGTACTCGCTGTCGTTGTGCTAGCCTCAAGCCACAGTCGCTATAGCTCTGGACTGGCCATTCATCCCTGAAGCTGGACTGCCCTAATCATCATCTGGACGCTCTGGACTGGCTCAATCATGCCAAGCTATTTCTCGTGCCAACTTCCCTGAATACCAAGCTGAGTTCCTGTCATGAGTTCTTTTATTCTCCTTGAGTAAGGTCACACGGGCAGATAGATTAGGTTTTGTTAAAGTTGGTTGCTTAAAATTCCCCAAGCACACCCAAACTTTATATTGGTGATTTAGAGTCACCACTTTAGGGAACGAGCCACTTTAGGGATCGCTTTATTTTTCTGTAGTGATTATTTCGTGGGTGGCGTTCTTCGAGGGAAGTGATACAGTCGACTTCGTTGCTTGCGGATTTATTCATGAACACCATCAAAATTAGAACAGCAATTAGAGCCAAGATCGAAGACCAAAACTGAGAGCTTGTAATCAGTAAACCGTGACTGGAACTGAAACTGAACTGAACCTGAAACTGAAACTGAAACCCGTCAGAGAGACTGAAAGCGCGAATAAAATTACTGTTCACTGGGTAACGGTTGCGAAGGAACTGACGGGCACTTAGCCTATAGAGTCGTGGTTGACTATGGTGTTCTATAAACGAGGATTACAATTTGAAGTTGTAACTACGATTGAATTTTTAACTTTAAAATGCTAGTTTCAAATGACATGAAACGTATGAAAAATAACTCTAAAATATTACTAAATTTAATATTATTTAATACTAAAATAATCACGATATTTTAGCGGCCTTACAGGAGTCCCCCCACCAGAAGCGGAGCGTCTAAGATATTTAGAAATAACCAGTCTTACGCTAATACAGTTAAATTCGAAATACTCATATCAGTCACTACTCCTAAGAAACCAGAAGTAAGATATTCGTACGAATAGGAACACGATGGTAACCAATGAAACAGTGCTGTTGACAAAAGGTACAACTTAGCCTAAATTAATTTAAACTTCGAGCGATCTTTAAATTACCGAGCCACTCCTGACAAGACGTTAGTGCGTCAGCGTCAGCTGGCGCAGACGCAAGATTATACAAACATTGATTGGATTATAAAATGTAAATAAATTGAGTAAACACTGAGCGAGACATATAGTAGGAGACAATAATCATATTGTGTGCCCTTCATATACTCAACTGCCGTCATATACCAAAGAGAGAATGCAAATTGTTGTCGCTACGGATGATCATATTGTGTAAGTATTCATTGCGAATAGAATCATATACAACCAACGAGCGACTTGAAATGCAGTAAGTAACTTTCTGTCATAAAAAATGCATCGTTTGTAGATTGGGCAAGCTCCTAATAGAAGGCAATAAACGTACGTCGAGAAACGAAGGGCTTTGTTCAAGAGCAAAGTCAACAGCGTAACATGAGCAGTCCGTGAGGAAGTGAAAAGCGAATGCTCTGAACGAAAAAAGACAGAGTGAGTTGGAAAACAGGCAAGAGCTTGCTTTAGATCTCTAAAAGGGAACCCGACTGCTTCAATCCAAGTTAACTCTTTAGCTAAGACGCAATTACATATGCACCTCTCAGTAGGAACAATATCCATATTTACGAACATTAGCATCAATGTTAAAGAGAACTTGAGCATGCCCGTGCGGAGACGGAGCTCGTGAAGTTAATGAGGGTGAGCGCGGTCGTTAGAATGAGCTGCTTCTATTACAGGGAATTCGATACAGTTAGCACTCCCCACCTATTTGAGATTTATGAGCAGAACCGCATGGACGACGTTTGTCAGGTTCCTTCTTCGGAACGAAGACAGTGTGAAGTCTCATGGTAACTAAAGTACTGGATGATACCAGCATTAATAAAAAGTAAAGTGCAACTTTAATTGCCTTGAGTTTAATATCAATGAACGTTTCAGTTTTAAAATGCATGATTAATTAATTTCCTCAATAAATGAGGCGGATACCTCTCTGACGGGTTTCAAATTTTTAGGCAGCAGTCAGTCTCTGAAATTTACAGCATATGGCTGCACGTGCGATATGAACGTGTGCCATCAGTTTGAACAAATGGAATAATCATTATCAGATGTCATAATCATTATCAAAAAGTATAGTCATCATGAGTCAGGTTATGAAATTCGTTAAGCGAAATTCAATTAAATATGAGCAATAAGCGAACTAGCCTCAGTAAAGAATGATGGGGAGAGGAAAAAAATATGGCTCAATATAAAGAAGAGTAAATAGAGCAGCAGGGAGAAAAAAAGGCACAGAAAGTAGACACGAACACAGCCCGGTAAAAAAATGTTTACGATTAGTTTACTTCCCTAACGTTCGCTCGAAGTCCGGCGGAGTTTGTTGTAGAGTCTGATCAGAGGCTAATTGAAGCCAGCCTGACTGAGGCTCAGCTGGAGTGGTGGTGCAGTCACAGATTCTGCGGTTGCCTT
>VCRD01008465.1:0-17521 GCA_006783055.1 Trinorchestia longiramus
CGACGCCAACGCGACATGATCATACGAGATGACTAGACTAGAGGACAGTAGTGTACTCTTGCTCGACGATCCCTGGTTTATGGTAAATGTGTCGGGTAGTCTACTAATGCTTTCCACCCTTCAATTGTGTATGTGTACTTGACCAGAGCGATAAGTAATAGACGTCATTGGACCATAAGTTTAGCAAGAGCTGAGAGTCGTTAAACAATGGGGGAGGTGGAATTATACTCATAATCTTCTGTTTGAAGCGTATGAACTGATTAAAGTCAAAATAAGAACAGCTTGAACTGTTACCAAACATCTTCTCAGTTTATTTTTGTTGATACTGAGTTCCCCTACAGTCCTCCGAACAAACTCACCTTGATTTTGTTGGGACGCTTGTACCAGGAATCCTATCAATTCATCAATAGTGTTAGCAGAAAGCCTTCCACTTAGCGGTTCGTAAAAAATGATCCTGTTTCTAGAAGTTTTTACAAGATGAAGCAAATTGTGGTGGGCTTTGGGCAGTGAGAAAACCATAAAACTCTCAAGCTAGAGCTGGACTGCAGGTGGTGACTGAAGATCGTAACATCCGGGTTCAATTTTTGAAACTCGCTTCCAACACCAATTGGCAAGCTTTGAACGTAAATTGCAAAATTATACCCCTATAGTGCCTAAAATGAAGCTTAGTAAATAACTACAAACGAGCACTGCAGCGAGGCTAGCATTCATCGACCAATGAGCAAACAGGGCAGAAGAAGTGAATCCAGCGACAAGGTTAGGCCCCGTTACGACCAGAAGCACGACATTAACCAATGAGCAGTCATGTTCAGGTAGCAGAGTCCAGCCAACCGCCCTATCTGAGGAGGATACAACTCTCTACGTCACTGAATCTCTACCAAGCACTCCCAAAGTCAACATCTCCACAAGAACTCTCATCATTTGAAGAACTCAATTTACAGCAAACAGCAGAGCGAAGGAAGCAGAAATCAGCTATCCTGTCTGCGGGCAGGAACAATCCACGCACTAACAAGAAGTGCACGTGCTCCAACTCTATACGTCTCGGTGCCCTGTCGTTAAGACGTGTGCATCGAAGAAAGAAGAAGCAACAACTAATATAATATTCAAATGTCCAAGTAGAAAGTATTAAACTCATCCTGCGTTTAATTACCTTTTCTCCTATTGGGTTCCTCGACAGTCCCTTACTCCCTCAGGCGCTCATTCCGAGTATGATAAAGATATTCAGTGCCTGCTCGAAGATAAAAGATGTCTGAGGGTTGGGACTGAAGAGTGATTATTAGAATGATCACTATAGAAGAAAGAGAAAAAGTACTGACTTTTTAGTTGCTCTGTATAGTTAAAAATACGGCCATATGCATATGTTTGTTTCATTTTATATTTTAATACAGTTCCAAAGAAATTCTTTTTATAAATTTTTATGGTGACTGCGAATTAAAATCTGTTAATGTATTCGTCGTTTTTCACATTATTGCCTTTTTCAGGTGATCGTAACGTTTTATGAATTGTCACTTGCATTTGTTGTGTGTCATCCCAATACTATAACTTCGCTTGGTTGATAGTTCCTGGTCTGTGCTGCCTGTGCAACTAGTGTTGAAATGAATAGACTCACACCTGCTGTCAAGAATTGCTACACCCTTACAAACGTAACAGCATCTGAAGTTCTGGAAATGAGATCATTACGTAGATATCTCATAACTCAGACATAAGATCACTGCAAGCACAGACCCCAGCTCGAGTGCTGACTAGGTTATCATGTTGACTAGGGAATTTTTAGGCAACTATCTTAGATTGCCAGAAAACTAATTTGGATCTAGTCATGTAATGTGTATAATGATTTTTTTCAGTATTTATCCCTGCTTTAAGGAACATAACCCTAGTGAACTATAGTCTGGGGTTCTTTGAATCGAATGATAGTCATGGTACATTCAATAAATTAATAGGATGTATATTACTTGAAGAAAGCAGCTGCAACCTACGAACATGTTTAGTAAAAAGTAATCTTCCTCATACAGCAGCTTCGTTCATGAACAGTGTACGATTACACTCTAGGTATATATGAAAACTTTTCCATCATTCATCTACACATATAATACAGAGTGTATCTCCATCTCTCAATATGTCTCTCTCTATATATATGTGTGTGTGCGTTCCATTACTTCCTATCTATTACGGAAGAAAAATTATTGAACTGAAATCAGAACGGTTATACATGTACTATAAGTACTGTATTGTCGATACCAAAAGCACCCAATTTCTATGAAATACGTTATTTTGATCAGTTATTAGCCATATTTTTCTACACGGCCACGTTATTGGTAGATTTGATACAGAATGAAAGCTCTGTTTATGTTCGTGAAAAAATATTCAGGTTTTGATGGCACCACGGGAAAACAAAAATGTATTTTATTTCTAACATCCTTAATTTGATCACTTGTAAACCGTGAAATTTCCTCGGGTACTATCTATGCTTTGTTATCCGTAGATAAGATTCGGAATGGAAGTGCTGTATATATTCATGAAAAATATTCACTTGAAACACAATAATTTGTCAAAAGTCTTGGATACATTCGTCTTTATAATTATTTTAAATTGGTCAAATCTAAATCATGGAATTTCAGCAGGAACTTTCTCGGTGACAAATAAATAATAGTATTAAATGTATACTGGATACAGCGAACACTGCTTTTTCGATCCACATGAGAGTGTGTGTTCTTACGGAATAAGAGGAACTTTTCCAGATGATGCGATGGCGTGTGAATAAGAGTGCAACAGAAATGAAGCTGACGTTGACATGATAAGAAAGATTGTCATGATAATGATTGTTGTGTATCTGATGGATTAAGCAAACAATATAAAGGGCTAAAACTGATTATTGCCATCAAAAGGGTAATCTACGATTATTTAGTTCTCTTAGAGTATTGACTTACTCTCTTTGGGTTCTTTGAACGATTGATAATTCATTTTCATCAAGAGAGTTTATCGTAATCGTCTGTCGTGGTTGGTGTGGGAGCTGGTGACTGAAGAGGCAAACTTCGAATCCCCACCGCCATTCACAGTCCAGATACTCGTTCCACGTACCGAGAGGGATTTCCCGCGGTTTGACTCTCTCATGTCGTTTTTAGCGACGCTCGTTAACCCTTTCGGTACCATGATGCGAACATCAAAACATTTTCAACATATTTAACATCAAATTTTAAAAAAGATGCATTGTGATGTTTTACGGTCACTGCATTGTCTTGATCAAACTGTAGCTTGCACTGCCCTAGCAGTGTTTGCACAGACACACGTGTTGCTCTGCATCTTAATAGGCGAAAAATGACTGCGGCTACCAGAGATGCCGTCAGTACCGAAAGGGTTAAATGATCATGTTCTCTCGATTTCAAAATGGGATGCTCCCCTGTGTCAGGTGGAGCTATAAACTTCAAATCTGCTGTGAGTGGCTCAAGAGTGATCAAGACTTTTTCAGGTTATCTTTCTATATTTTCTTTGGTGCACCAACATCACGATTACCAGGTGGAGCGGAGTACTGATTGCTCGCTATGGATAGCACGAGTCAAGTATTTTTACAACAGGCTTTGTCTAGCAGAGCTGCGAAAGCAGCAACAGACATTCGATGCTGGTCAGGTCTGCTCTGTCAAGTATATCAGTATGCAGCACTCTGTACTGCCAGACCAGTTCAACAATCTCTCAGACACGGAGTGAAAGTGTTCAAGCACCTTCAAATGCTTACGGTACACTGTCCACGTCTCACAGCCATATACGCAGTGGTGTGGTCAAGCAAGCAGACAGCTCGATATGCAACCGACTTAATTTCAAGAGGCAGGTTGTAGTTGGAAATAACCCAATGATATATTTTGGAAAAATAACTAAAGCACAATTGATCCTGTAAATAAGCTCCACATCGACGGAGCAGTCGCTGGATAGCAAACGGGTTAGGCAACCGAAGTAAGTAGCATCTTCAGCTTAGTACCATTTACCTCCATGACAGACACCTCAGAATGTGGGTGCCACCATTCCGCGATGCAATACCTCCTTTTTTCAATGTTGATGATAAACCCAGAGCACTGTACTGAGAGGTCAGATCGTAAAAGGCCACGTGGAGGTGAACGCAGTTTTCAGCAGCTTCAGCGTAGTAATCTGTGCACTGTAGTTTGCAAATTTTATCCCTCTATACCTCGGTCCTTGCTTGCAGGCGTTTCTAACTGAAGATACTCCTGTCGAGTCTGTATGTCAAGCCGACGTTTACGTTTGGGCCCGGGTGTTGTCGGTAAAGGAAGGTGGCTGCGTCAAGATATACATAAATATCACAGGCGCTATGACCAAGCCCTGCTTGACTCCGACTCCAACGGATAATAATTACAAACTTGGGTAAAACCTGTTACCTACGCTATAAAACTCTGATAGGAATCAATAAATTGAAAATGCAGAAGTAGAACAGTGATTATATATGTAAATATTATATATATGAATACATGGGATTAAGCATTCTGCTATTCATATCACCTTAACATATTGTTCATATACATGTACTAACTTATTTATTGACTCACCTTCTAGATGTTTCCTTACGGTTTATGTTGTTTTCCTGGTATGAAATATTTCACTTCATTCCTTTTCATGGTATTGATACCTTGCACCAATATCATTCCTTTATATAATGTATGGTGAAGCATAGAATTCTCTTATTTTCATTTTGCAGACATAGCTCCTTACAAACTGGTCGATATCGACAGCAACCCCTACATCGAAGGTCCAGCCGGGCAGTACATGCTGTCTCCTTTGGTCGAGAATAATCAGGATAACTGGCTTTACCATGAATTATCTGTTGAATGTAGGAGTGTCTTGATGATAATGCTCCCTTTAACTTTTTTTCGTTATATATGGAGAAGTTTGATCAAAAAAGGTTAACAACTGTCTGAATACATGACAATACATTAAACTTTATACACACATGTATACTCAGACACTGCGGCGACTTTTCTCAAAAGTTTTATTACTATTAGGTATTCCTGAGAAACCATTGTGATACATTTCGTTAGTAATGCCGATGTAATTCCGATTTATGAGAGCTTATTTCTATTAGGCACCAGATAAGCTAGATCATGAAAATAATTCTTGTCTGTGATAACACCATGACGGAGAGCAAAACGGGTATTTTGTTTTCTTGCAGGATTTTAAGCAACTTTTCGAAACAAAATCAAAAAACTCCACGCGTTTTTATAGTTCTTTTCTTTATACTCGAATGTGCCGTATATCTTCAAAGCTATGACAGGTTCTTACCTTTCATCCTTCTACCTAATACTCTGGACAACCAAGCACGCTCACAGACATATCAAGCATTAATCACCAATTTCTTTGTTCTCTCGTTGATTTTTTTCAGTTCCATTGTATTGAAATTTCTCATTTTTCTTAGTGCAACCCAAAAGAGTCATTTCATTATTGCTATTTTTGCGTTAACAAGAAGTATTAGCATTCCAATGTTTCCATTCGACATACTAATCCCACGTTGTTACCCAAAAAGTGACACACACACACTAAAACGCTCCAGAAATGATGAATAAATAATTTACTATTTCGAGATAGCCCAATTTTAATGATTTTTTTTTCTAAATTCCAACATACAATTCTTCATCCTATTTTCAAAATAATTCTGATTTTGTGTTGCCATAAACATTTGAAATTCTTCAGTTACCTCTCCCTCATTGGAGAATGTTTTATAATATTGCTTCTAAAAACTCGAAAAACTTAAAAAAATGATAACTAGTTCCTAGAAGCATTGTAAAGTTATTATGGTGAATGAATAAATCATTTCTAAGTTAGGCTACATAACCTTTAAGCAAAAATTTAAGAAGTGTGCGGCCGTGCGTTGTTTTACAGTGAAATTGGGCAGTCCCTATTAATAAGTTAAGGATGCTTCGTTTTCAATTTTTCTTGCAAACACTCATTTTTTTCACAATACTGTGCTGTCATTGTTTTCTCTTGAGCATAATGTGAATATTCCCTGAAGCGATTGGTGTAATCGGTACTTATGTCAATTATGTTTTTTGAGTGCTCAATTTTTTCCGTGCTCATGCAGAACACAGTTCAGCATCACTTTAAACCGCATAATCATCATAATTTCGAAGGTGTACACAATAGAAATTCTCTACACTAAACTTCAGAGATTTGACTACTATAGCAGAACATGGCAACATGGATGAGCCGTTTGGTCGATTCTTGGGTTGCTACCCAAGTCCCATGCCGTCTAACGAAAAGGAATCAATCATGCACATGTACCTCAATCACACACATACATTTCAGTCAAGTGCACGAACCTTCATCTACTAACAGGCATTTCAGTCATATACACGCGCTGAAATCATAAACAAGTCTCATGAGTTAAGTACTGAAATCAGAACTTCATGAAACTGAGGGTTCCATATCTAATACTTGTCGAGACAATATTTGAATACGTTTACAGTGCATGCAGAAACGATATTTTCTGATAGCTGGTTCCAGGTTCTGGTAATTTTAACCGGAAAGAAGGTTGAAGCCTTTTTTTCATTATTTTAGGTTTGTTATTTCTTGTTCGCTCTTTATCGTCTGTCTACAATCTCTTCCACTATAGCACCTTTAAAATTATTGAGATATTTTAAGAGCTCGAGTTGTCATCGCAGTCTTCTTTGTTCAAGGGAGGCACACGTTGTTGAAGCTGTTTAAGACGCTCTATGTAGCTCAGATTGTAGAGTTCAGGAGTCTTCATCGTTGCTCTACGCTGAATTTTGTCCTTTTATAAAGGTTCTCTGCTGTGTATGAAACCACAGTTAAATTGTATATTGTGGATGTGATCGCACTAACGCTTTATAAAGTGGTAAGATTGTAGATATTTTTCCACGTCATCGAAGTTAAGGCTAAAAGAACAACTTTGAAGCTGATATCGAATAGTAAATATTAGAGATGGTGCGGATATCCACATCTGCGAATATCTTCATGTTCACATCCGTATTCGCAGTTTTTAATGTGGATGTTATGCAAATTTCTTAAATTATAAATTATTATAGAAACATGCCATATTTTCTTTCTTTTTGTTGATAATTCGAAACCAATGAACTAACCTTTATGCTGTATTTAATAAACCTTTTCTAGCGTTTGTATGATACATAGGATAACGATGAAAACTGACGTGTTTATGCAAAGGACCGACTGTGCACAACAGGAGTGAATATGTAATGTTTTCTGAGAGTATGTTGACAGCGTCACATGTGACATTAGTTGTGGTCCTGCGTTCAAGCAGTGAGGTTCAGGCATTGTGCATACGCTCATTCATTTTTTGTTTACTGATCAAAAACAAGTGATAATGTGCGAAATGGAGTAAATAATTATTTGAATCACTCCGTATAGTATTCATTCAATAGTCGTATTGTTAGCATATTCTTGCACTGTTGATTACTCATTACTTACATGTATACCGAATTAATTTTCGAATGTGTTTGTCATTATAGACTATGGCCAACTGTTGTTGCGTTGTCGAGTACGCGATGATCCATGATCGTGTCCAGTACGTTCATGGATCATCAGTAAAAACAACAAATTCACTGACGATACGAAAATTTGTCACAGAGCGTTCACCGAAATAAACAAAATGACTATTCAATCAGACTTCAACTTCAATGGACTGAAACTTGGCAAATGGCTTCAACATTGACAAATATTCATTCATGCACGTTGGTGCTAATAATCGGCATTTTCAACATACGATTAACCCATTAATGACGAAAATTATTTACTGGATATCTTATTGATTTTTTATGAAAATATTGTCGCTTTAGATGGTAATAAACCATAAGTATGTTTAAAATTTTATTTTTAAGAATATAACAAAAGATACAGCGTTGTTTTATATGGAACAGCTCGGTATTAGCATAAGAAAGATATGAAAATTGTATTTTGTTTTTTCAAATAACAGTTCTCCCGATAGTAAATGATAAATAAAAACATATTAAAATAGACAAACGTAACTGCTAATAAACTATTTGTATGTAAATACATTAACTATTCATATATCTGATAAACCATTAATTGTAAATAAATGATTCATATATCTAATCCTTAGTACGGAATGCTTCATGCATTCGAGATGAATTGGAAGGTTTCACATGTTACAAATGTGATGAGTGCGTTGTCCACATTGTCTGCATCTGCAGTGCTTCTGATCACACTTTACTGTCCAATGTTGCTGGTTGTTATATCTCACTTTTTCTAGGATCGAAGTAGAAGGGTATGGTTTTGGCCATGGTTGCTTTCTTTGCACACCAAACGATTTCAGTAGAGATGTTATCATATTTCTCAAAAAGTCTAAAACACGTATGTTTGGTTCATTTTTCCTGTATTGAAAGCATGCATTCTCTACCTGAGCAATGAGACTCCTTGTGAATAATGGCTACCATCACTTCTTTGACCTAATTCGGACGAGGTGTGCAGACACTTGTTGATCAAAGAACTCTACACCACCCATTTGCTTATTATAAATATGCACAGAATGAGGGTCATCACTTTGAGTATATTTTCTTGCGACTCGGTCCCATCTCAATGCAGTCTGCATTCGATTTGTCCTTAGTTAGTTAGATCCTACGCCCACTACTTTGTCATCCCTCCATTTAATCACAGAAACACTTTCAGATAAAGCTTCATCTAATGAACCACGCTTTTCCTTGTTCATAGACTTTCGAGGCTTCAATGGTGCCTTTCCTAACCGATTTTCTCGGAGGGTCCTTATACTAGCTATTTCTCTCTCCAAAAGTTCTTCGAGAAGTCCAATAGAACCGAAATAATTGTCACGTATAACATGTTGGCCTGGGGTCGATTCTGTCTTGTTTATCATCTCCATGACAACATTAGGTCCATGCTCTAGCCCATGATCAGGTATCTTTGTGGTAGATCCACAATATAGCTCTACGTGGAGAAGAGTGCCATCAGATTTATCTGCTCCTCATAGTTTGTACCCAAATCTCATTTGCTTGCCTCTTATATCACGTTGAGTGCGATACGACCCACCGGTGGGTCACTTAGGTTAGGTTCTGTAATTTTTTCCAAGTCTTTTAGTGCCTATGTGTACAAAGTAAAGATTTGCACCGGCTGGACAATCGCAACCAACGTGATATGATATATTGTTTATCGCCATGTCGACCATAGTACAGAACCATAATCTCATCAACACTCGAAAATTCATCTACCTTATTGATCTTCATAGTTTCATTTAAATGTTTGAAAATTGGCCGCACTTTGTGAAATCTATTATCCTCAAAGAACATATTATCAGCAAAATGGAGACAGCGCATTATTTGTTTGAAAGAATCTCTCCTCATCGAATTTACGACCAATAAATTTTGAACGCCTCTATTTGGGACCAGTATGAATGTTTGTTTGGCAATTTATTATATCCTGAAAGAATGAAGATTCTAAAAAAATTGCAAACTATTTCGAGTCAGAGAAGCATGTGCCAAAGATTTCTGTTGAACATAAGGCTTGCTTTGTTGGCAAATTTAGTCAAGCTATTCGTCAGTCCAATAATGCTTTGCATGTTCCAATGTGTTCTTCATAGTATTGTCTCGATATATGAAGTATTAGCTTCATAGTCTGGAACAGTATCTATCACGTCAGCAATATCTTCATGCCATGTATAAATTTCTTTCCGACGCTTCTTTTTTAGAACTTTTGCCATGTTGTAGGCTGGTCGATATTCTCTTCTTGTTTATCAGATTCGGTAATTGTCTGTAAATTTCCTCTAGTACTGCACAATCTAATTATTTTTCATTGTACTAGAGTACTCAACCGTCTCACAATGGAAAAATTTATAATCCAGCAAAATGCTCCAAAATGTATCAATAATAGCAATGAATTGGGGCGCAGGAAACAAGGCTGGATAAACGTAACAAACGTAACAAGATGGGTCACTCTTAAATCTGCAAGGTAAATTTTTAATTAATTGTTTGGGCCTCAAAAGTGAAATCTTGAACCGTGGTTCATACACATATCTTCACCCAATACTTGCACGACGTTCCCAAGATATATTTGTGTTAGCATGCCTCCTTTCTCTTGTCTGAAAATGGGCAATATATCTTCAATGAGACGTTCTACATGTATTAAAAATACAAGAAAATATTAAACGAATGACTTGCATCTTTTCACAAACTCTTCATCCAAAGCTTGAACAGTCAATGAAAAACTACTTGCGGTCAATTAACATAATAAAATTCACCTTTTCCACCTATGACTCACTGAATCGAACGATTTTCAGAACGCACCTCTCTGACACTTGGGAACTTCGATTTCATGTACGTTTCACTTAAATAAATTGAAAGTAATATAACAATTTATATGATTATGCAACCACTAGTCATATTATTATTGCGTACCACAAGTCATACTATTATTAGCATTGTGCCTTCAGCTTACAATTAGTGTGTATCGCGAACCATATAACTTCGTAAGACATGTCATATACATAATTTGTGAACAAACAACTTGCATTACTGTGTGTTCACAAATAGTGTGTTTTATGGTTCATTTACTTTTTATATACTTTGATTAGGAGGGTTCTTCTTCATTTTTTGATACATTCAAAGAGCCCCTGGATTTTTTAATGTTTTTAAGGTAAAGAAACTATAACTGAAATATTAAAGTGCCTGCCTGCAGTTTCTTAATGTCTGCGGTTACGTATGTAAGATATTGTGATCTATTCAATATTACTCTTCAAACCCAACCCTCAGATATCTCTTATCTCCTAGCAGATAGTGGGTATCTTTATTTTACTTGGAGTGAGCGCCTGAGGGAGTAAGGGACCGTTGAGGAACCCAACAGGAGAAAAGGCAATTAAAGTCAGGATGAGTGTAACAGTTTCCATTTAGACATTTGAATATGATATTAGTTGTTGCTTCTTTTTCTTCGATGCGCACGTATTGCCAGCTGGGCGCCGGGACGTATAGAGTTGCAGTGCGTGGCAAGTTGGAGTACGTGCACTTCTTGTTAGTTTGGAGGTCGTTTGAGCCCCTATCCTGTCCGCAGACAGGATGGCTGGTTTCTGCTTCCTTTGCCCTGATGTTGGCTGTGAGTTGAAGTGTTCAGTTGATGAGAGTTCTTGGTAGAGATGTTGACTTTGGAAGCGCTGGGTTTAGAGTCTGTGAACGGTCGGTCGGTCGGTACCAATAGGAAAGATTTGAGAGAGAGTTTGGCACAGGGTGTACCTAAGTAAAGGGGTGAAGCGGAAAGGGATACTAGGTGGGGAATAGAAATGAGCGCTCTGCGCACATGTATTGAGTGGTTATCGAATTTTCGGGCCGGTCGGTGCAAGTATAAAGACAGAGATAGGTCAACCGAGCGCTGCAGCCCCATTATAAAGGGCGGTTGGCTGGACACTGCTGTCTGAGCGTGACTGCTCATTGGTTAATGGCAGCTAGCCTCTCGTGGGCTTCACTTCTTCTATCTTGTTCTCTGATTTGTCGACGATAGCTAGCTTCGTCTGTGCTGTGTTCATATGTAGTGATTCACTACAAGGACGTTCAAGTTTATTGAAATCATTCGTTTCTGAAACTGTCTGAATCTTCGTTTTAATATTTATGAACTCAGAACATTGATCTGATATCTTTCAAAATGATGAACTTTGGTTCATTTCCCACTGTTTTTAGTTAGTATTTAAAATATCCGACGGTACATAAGTGCAACACAAGTGCAATGACAGAAGGTCCCGTTGGCTCAGTTGGAGTAATAAGGTTTCGCCTGCTCGGCATTTGTATATAATAGACAAACTTACCCAACTGGCATTCCAGACATTGAACAAAGGAAGGGACGTTGGTCACTGAACTAGGCTAATTAAGAAAAAGTAGTTGATATTGTCGGAACCTAATTTTTGTTTGCATCTAACTTGCTAAGTGAGCGATGTTAATAATGCAGTTAACGCTCATTTATTTTGATATTATTAAAAATCACCGAGCATGTGACAGGATACCGAGGTATGTTACATCTTAGATTGTAGAACATGCAGCTGGCAATGGTAATTTCTGTGGTGGAGTGTTCTGTAGACTCTGTTGTGATCTGTCTAATGCCACTCTTCAGTCCCAACCCTCATACATCTCTTATCTCCGAGCAGTCATCAAATATCTTTATCTTTACTCATACTCGGAGTGAGCACCTGAGGGAATAAGGGACCGTCGAAGAACCCAATAGGTGAAAAGGCGATTAAGGCCTTGATGAGTCTAATAGTTTGTGTTAAGGAATTTGAATATTCTGTTAGTTATGATTCTTCTTTCTTTGCTGCTCACATCTTAACGTCGAGTACTGGCACACTGACATCTTGCCAATAATGCGATGGGACGTGCAAAGTTGGAGAGCGTTGAATTCGTGTTTGTGCTTGGATTGTTTGTGCTCCTTCTGTCCGCAGAGAGGATGGGTTTTTTTCTTCTTTCGCTCTGATGTTGGCTGTGAGTTGAGTTCTTCTGGTGATGAAAGTTCTTGTGGAGATGTTGACTTTGAAAGCGCTTGGTATAGAGTCCTCTAGAAACAGAGCGTTTCAGCCTCCTTATATAGCGGCTGGCTGGGTCCTGCTACCTGAACGGGACCGCTCATTGATCGACGTGGCACTTCTGGTCGTAAGGGACATTAGCTTCATCGATGTATTCATTTCCAGTGTCGTGTTCGCTCATTGGTCGACGTGGAACTTCTGTTTGTAACGGAAACTAGCCTCGTCGCTGGATTCACTCGTAGTGTGAGCCAGGGGATTCACTACAACTCAGTCCCTCACAACATGGGTAATCTTTTCCCTTCTCGTGTTATGCTATAAACACTTGTGCTGAAAATGTGTGGAGATAATAAGCACTTTTAGAGCTGACCGACTTTAGAGCATCATCCCGTTGAAAAAAAAATTTCGTTGGATTAAAGTCAGCTCCTGATATTTAGCGTCAAATTTCCGCAGGACTAAGATAAAATTCAAATACTTTACTGGTTTTACCGTAAATTTTATCAAGCAGAATTTTTTCTACAACGTTCATGTCACACCTTTGTCCTGAATTTGGGGCATTCCTGTGAGTTTCGCTATGAGTTTCAAGATCGAGTTTTGAAAATACAAGCACAACGACAGGTAACTGTTAGGACCCACCCATTCCAACCAGTTGCTACAATTTCCACTAGAACTACAAAAAGGAAATTTTTCCAGCAGTTTTGATGCAACTAGAGAGCACATTCTAGTTTAAAGATGCATAGGTCGTGCGAGTTTACCCTGTCAGTGGTGAGAGTTGTCTTGGTGTGTGATTTGTTTTTTTCTCAGTTCTCATTTTTTATCTCTTATGTGGATGGGCCTGAACTTTAATTTTACTAAAGGTACGTGAGAGTTCCCCTTTGAAACATAGGACTTTCTTAGAGAGAATCCCTTTGTCAGTTAGGATGAACAATTTTGAAAATGATTTATACCTACATTATGTATGCAGACCTCTTGTCTTAACCTTGGCTAAAAATTTAAGATTTTGTGAGTGAAGTCGCGAGATTTCTTGCTCGTTCGAACTTGGAATGGTTCTCCAACCATTGGGTAAAGTCTTCCAAAACATTATTTTATTAGTTGAATTATGAAAACCTTGAATTGACGAATATTTTTGAAAGCATTTATGTTTCGTAAATACAGCAGTTTTTGTTTTAGTTGATTGATCGATTACACTGATTTACAAAAAAAAATATTTTACTCTGAGGCAAGGATATGAATATGAATCTTGATGTGGTGAATTCCATTTTCTGAACAGTTTTGCTCCATCACCTCTAGTGTTTTGGCCTTCACATATCCCATTTCAATTACACTGCATATAAATTCAAAATATAATGCGTTTATTTCATCTGTTACAAAGGCATATTACAGAAAAACAGCATAAATACAGAACGTTGATAGAACTAAATTACTTGGATAATACAATACACACAAATCATAGTACAGCACACAGTTGGAAGTGAATTTTTGGTCGATCTCGTGTATTTTGCCTCCGGGATGTCACGCAAGAGCATCCAGCAAAAGTCTCCCATCATACTGGGGTTCCACTTGCCTTGGTAGTTGCTCTCCATCATAGTAATATCTTGGTGAAACCTTTCTCGATGCTCGTTGCTCACTGCTCCGAGGTTCGGAAGGAAGAAGTTGAGGCGGGAGGGGAGAAAGACAATTTTTTGTGACATTTAGCATCCCATATCCTCATATGACTATAACAACTCCTCGATACACTCTTGGTAATCTAGTACCCGTGTGTAACCAAGGAATCCATGGCAGACTGACTTAAATGATTTCCATGTTCTTAGTTTCTTTGGGGTAAAAAGCTCCTCAAAGTCCTTATCCTTCAGCACCTCTCGGATCTGAGGTCAAACGAAGATGCCATCTTTGGGTTTAGCAGAACTCCAATCTGAGAACAGAGTACACAACTGTTAGAAGGCAACACCATTTTTTTCATGGCCTTTGCGAAATTTTTCATCAAACCAAGCTTGGTATGAAGAGGAGGAAGAAACATCTTGTTCATGTCCACCGGAGGATTTTCTTGAACACTGTGTTCCCCAGGGACACAAGTGCTCCTAGATCCCCAGTCCTTCTCCTTGTAATTTTTGGCCACAGCCCGACTCTCCCGTAGACAGAGAAAGCAACAGTACTTTGTGAAGCCCACTTGCATACCCATAACGAGCCCAATAACTTTGAAGTACCCGCAGAAATTCCACTAGTATTGGTTATACTTGACAGCTTCCAAAAAGAGCTCCATATTGTCATACGACTCCTCTAGATGGACTGAGTAGGCAATATGAATGCTGGGGTATTTATTCTCATTGTATAGAAGCGGAGCCTTCAGACTTCGCTTGGGAGAGTCTATGAAAAGACGCCAGTCTGAGGGATTGTGTGAGAAACCAAGGAAAGTGAACAAGCCAGAAACATCTGTGCAGTAGCATAACCTATTTTCCATGTTAAAAAATGAAGCGACGTTCTTGTTCCGTGTCATGTAACTGGTGATCTTTAAATCTGCCTTGACCAGCTTCCACTGCTTAAGCCGGGATGTCAAGAGCTTTGACTGCTGTTTATATAGATATAAATCCTGAGCAAGGTCATTCAGGTCTTCCTACTTGATCCAGTGGGGCTCCTGAATAAACAGAGACATTGTCTTCAGAAGAGAATGACTTGGCAGAACCTTCCTCTGAAAGCATTTCTTTATCTGATGAAAGAAGAAGATCCTTAGTTGCTGGGGGTGTCGGGACAGGGAGATCATCTGAGTGGAGAATAGGTCTCATAACTGATGGAACGTTGAGATATATGACTTTTTTCTACAAGAAGCATTGACTCTTGTTATATTTGTTTGACAAAAATAACAATCATCTGCATGGCTTTGTGGCTCTCTCCAGACCATCGGGACAGCAAAGTTAAAGGCTGCTTTTTTGACGTTAAACCATACAGTCAGTCCATTGTTGCAAGGTTTACAACAGATGTGTGGGGCCCAAGATTTATCCTGATCTCCAACTTTACAGTCAAAATAATGAAAGTAAGCATTTCTCAAGATAGAAGTAATTGTTCGGCGCTGTGCAACTGTTGTGAAATCCCCACACACGTAGCGTAATGAATTTGCCTTGTTGTTGCATCCTCGGTGTTTTGAAGTGCCCGAAGCCATTGTAGAGATATATAGCACACAAATCTGGAAAACAATCTAAAAAGTGATAATATATATGGTTACATGAATTGTGACAAAGTCATAATATAAACATGAATCCAACATATAAAACGGTTGTGTAACGTAATTGTCAAGCAGCACTAACCTCATTCTGTGACTGCCAGTAAGTTGCTGGTGTACCCCGCCACAATAATGAGCTGCCGTATGTCAGAGTTACCAGTTGCTTCTAGTAAAAGTAGAACATTTAATTTATTTTTGAAAACTGCAATTCCTAAAATGTCAAATTAAAAAAACACAATGTTCTAAATAAGACACATCTGATAGTCCTGAATGCATGCACACGTTTACATGCATGTATACATGTATATCTCAAAATCTGGAGGTAATGAGTGAAAACTGGTTTTGTATCTGAAATCCACACTCCAAAATTAGACTAGAACAACTCTTTTCATGTTTGCCTCAATTTTTCTGTAAACCAGAGTTATTAGTGTCAGTTAAAAATTATTCCAGCTACGTGACATGTTAAGATATATAAAAGGTGCAGCAACAAACTTTTTTCAAAACAAAGCTCATTTATAGAAGAAGTTATGTTTCTGCACCATGTAATACGCAATTTACGCTGACCTCAATTTGGGACACTACTGACATTACCTTTGTGTTCTGAGTGTCGTTACATAAATTCATTATTCATATTAACGCATTCTAAACTCTGGTTTCGTTCTATAGCATCACCAACTTGGCTCAAATAACCAATGGGAGTCAGTCAGTCTGATAATGCTGTTTGTCCTTCAACACGTGGAAAGTTTAGCAAAATGTATTATTGTGCAGGTGGATTTTGTCAGAGTAACAGAAAGCATTAGGGCACGACACAAAGGTTAAAAGAATGATAAGGACAACTTCAAACATTACTAATTTACTAAACACATGTATATACTTAACTTGGTCTACAATGGAACAATAGAGGGAATAGTCTTAATCTTAACTATGTAGAAAGGTTAAACAAATCAGCAGGATTGGTGAAGGATGGGCCTTGTGATGGACAAGAACGTCAGAGGAAGGGGAGCGCCCCAGGAATAGAACCCTCCAAGGAACAGGAACGTCCAAAGAACATGAGCGTCCCAGAAACAGGAGCTTCCAAGGAACGTGGCCGTCCCAGGAACGAGGGCATCCTAGGAGGGTGAGCGTCCCAGGAAAGGGAGCATCCTAGGAACGGGAGTGTCTAAGGAAAGAGGGTGTCCTAATAACGGGAGCGTCGAAGGAACGGGAACTTCATCGGTAGTACTATGACAACTGTAATTCAAACAACACAGAACTAAATAATCCTCAAAGACAAAGAAAAGCAGTAAAAAGTTTAACTATATCACGTTCATGTCCGTACAAATTACGTTCACATAACGTATCCTACCCAGCTATCCAACATGGAAAAGAAAAAAACAGTACATCCGACACAAACAAGTCAAAAAACGAACAGCTCTCCCGACAAATCGGTATCACTTAACCTCACCTCTGCAGCAGACATCTCTGGCTCTGAAAGAAACACTTGCAAAGCCACAAAACTATTGGCAACCTGACCACAACCATTGGGATACCTTGAATAAAACCGCATTATCACAACACGATAATAGACTAGGACAACTGAAGATACTGGTTGGCAACGTACAAAGCCTCCTTCCAAAAATGTCGAAACTTCAAGCCATTGCGTCAACGTTTTCACACGACATCATAGCTATCAATCAAACATGGCTAGATCTCAATGGAAGACATCTCCCAGCGGAAGTCTCAATAAAAGGATACGTTTTGCACAACGTCGACAAACCGTCACACAGCAACAAAGGTGGTGGTTCCCTTATCTACGTCAAAGAAAAGTTGCAACC
>VCRD01008469.1:0-12008 GCA_006783055.1 Trinorchestia longiramus
GAGACACGTCACCAACGGGAGAGCAAGCCGAATAGAGGTAAGCGAATTACGGTTAGAATATACCATAGAGTTGCAAGTATTAGTCTTAACAACAAATATGATCAGGAATATGATCAGGACTATGATCAGGACTATGATCAAGAATATGATCAAGTGTTAAGATCTAAAAAGCAACGATGAGACTCGAGAGGAGAGAGAAAAAAGATGCTAAAGCATCGATGAGGTAAGAGATGAGAGTGAGAAGATGAGAGCGATGAGAGCAATGCGAGCAGGACCGCCAGGTGTCTGGAAAAGAAGGTTGAGCTTAATTTTCACATCTTCACAAATATAAACAAACACAAGCATTACCCGTAGCAAACCTAAGAAATGACAAGGCTAATCAGAATGAAATGCAGTATTAAGGCAGTCCAATCTCAAAATATTCAAGAGGGCTGGAATATAACCTTATAGTGAGATAAAAAAGTAAGTCCCCTTTAATAAACAAGGAATCTAATCCTCATTAAAAAGGTCTATTTTTAAGAATAGAAACTGAGCAAAAGTTGCTTCAGTGAACATGGAATTCTAGAAAAGATAATTGAGTTTCAATAAACTCAGTTTCATCTACTGAACAAAGTCGATTTTCAATGTTTGATTTAGGATCAATTAAATCTAGAGATGGAAATGATTATTTGGTTCATATAGTAACTAAAAATATGAGCACAATTGTTGAATAGACAATAAGGAGTCTCGTGAAAAAGGTCGCTCAAGTATGCAAGGCCAAAATTTTTTACCACAAAATAATTTCCATAATCATACAATATTGCTATGATACAGGCACAATATAGCAACCTAAGATGAACAAAAGTTTCTATATAAACAATTAGAACATCCTAATTAGAACAAGAACAAAATACCACCTAAACATTATACAGAAATATAATGGACATCTCAAGACATGGTAAAAAAATGAAGAAAACCAACTAATGATAACATAGCACATTATGGATATCTTTATTCAGCGGATATATCATCTAGCAAACCATAATATTATGGTTAATCCCTGATATTTAAGATTTTGATAAATATGACCTGAGATGAAAATATTTGCAATAATAAAACTACAATAGTATTGATAGGGAATGATATATCAATAATACCTGGATGGGAATTGTTAAATAAGAATTCTATACTTCCAAGTAAACAACACACAATGAATAAAGAAACTAAAATATATCTATTTTACAAGGGAATGAAATCAATATAGTTATATGCTGAATACATGTTTATAAAAATCTCTACTTCTAAGTATAGAATGCAATGTAAAGGCAAGTTTGTGATTTAAGACAATTTTCAGTCTGTGGTTAAATCTAGTAATCCAATTTATGGTCTAGCTACACCATATTCAGTAGATTCCACTTCTATTCAGGAAGTGTGCAGAAAATTTGAACAATAAAGAAAACAGGTTATAAAAGAAGTTCACTGAGTCAATTGAACAGTAAAAGGAAAGTATTTCAAGTAAATATTTGGAATAATGCAGAGAAGGCTTGTAACAGCAAAATTAAGAAACATATGATTAAGGATGAGCAATAGAAAATCTCAACATAACAGGTGAATTTTTAAACAGAAAGTAAGGTAGATTTGAAGATTAGATAAGAAATACTCTCAGTACTAGTTAAGACCACAAGTTGTTCTATTAAATCCCAAAATACAAGTCCTAAAACTTAGTTATTACAGGGATGTACCATAGGTCGTCTCAACATACGCATATTATACAAAAATTAACACAAATGATATGAAACAATCCTACCCTAATATTTCTACAAAAATATAGTGAGACTAATAAATATGTATATCTAAGTCCTAAACACAATTAATTCTAAACTTACTGTAAGAACACTTCACTTTAAGGCACTTTAAACTTACGTTGTTATCTCCTAAAAGCTACGATCAGACTGACGTCGAGTCAGGATCCAGATTTGCTTCTCAGGGGGGAAATTTTAAAAAGAACCATAGCGACAGTTCTTTAAGTACTATGAATGCTTTTACAAAATACAGCGAATTTTTATAATTAAAAATTTACAATAATCTCGCTTAGAGTTACAAAAACCTAATCACAAAAATACAGGAAATTTATTGTAAAAAGTACGATTTAATTTGTACGCGAATAAATAATACGCATAACTTGAAAATGAAGCATGAGCAGCGATGTAATGCTACACTATCTCCTTCGTTCCGAGACTGGAAAGTCGGTCTAAAAACTTAGCTAAAGCGCAGAGGACGCGTTACCTTGCGGCAACTTCGCGTCGAGCGATCGGGGGGTCTATCGGAGACTTGAACAGGTTTAGGCAAGATTACAGTACGAGTCTGCAAGTTAAGTTTTGACAGGTGAGTAATAGGTGTTGCTTTAGTGGAAACAGGTTGTCTCGAGATCACAACTGACGTATTAGAATGGCAAGAATGAGTGTCCAAGGTCTATGCACAAGTGGTTTCAACAGAGATTTATCATCGATAGAAAGATCAGTGACATCAGGTGGAGGGAGATTATTTGGTATGAGTGCGTGCGATACAAACGCGACTTTCAGGCGATCAATAGAGACCGAGTGTGCTTCACGATAAAAAGGTATTTAGCAGTGCGTCTTATGACGAGGAATGGACCATCATAAGGGCGCGTAAGAGCAGGCTTCACGGCATCAACGCGAACATACGCATGTGTGCACGTTTCTAACGCGGGTCTAATATATCGACAGTCTGTGTTGGACGCGGTGCTACGTATCCGACAATTTGCGTTTTAGGCGGTAACTATACGAGTTCTGATTCTGAAGTGAAAATGACATAGAGACGTCAGGATTTACTATGTCACCCGGCAACTGCAAGGATCACCCGTACAACATTTCTGATATCGTTGCTTTTTGGTCCTGTTTGTAAAGATTACGTAAGCTCAAAAGAACCATAGGGAGATGATCAACCCAGTCTGTACGACTGTTGAGACACTTTAAAGCCGTCTTAAGGTCGCGGTGGACCCGTTCGATCAAGCCATTAGACTGCGGGTGAAAAGCAGTTGTACTGAAATTTGCATAACCTAAAAGAGAATAGGGGTCTGCCCAAAGTTTTGATGCGAATTACGCACCACGATCGTGAGTGATCCTTAAGGGAACACCAAATCTAGCAATCCATGAGTGGACGAACGTACGAGCTACTGTTTCTGCAGTAATATCGGAAATTGGAACAGCCTCTACCCAACGCGTGAATCTATCTATCATAGTTAGCAAGTACGAGTAACCACGCGACGTGAGCAAAGGTCCCACCAAATCAAGGTGGACAGAGTCAAATTTATTACCAGTGAAAGCGCAAGCCTGTAAGGCAGCTCGATTATGTTTAGTGACCTTACTTGATTGACACTCGTGGCAATGCTGTACAAAATGTTTGACATCTTTACGCATGGAAGGCCAAACGTAACGCTCGGCAATGAGACGCAAGGTTCGGTCGGTACCAGGATGGGACAAGGAGTGATAATGTGCTATTGCAGCTTTACGAAGAGTTACAGGTAGATAAGGACGATTAGGACGATCAGCGTCGCAATACACTCCATTGGCTAACACCAAACGGAAGGAGTTCTGAGTTGCTTGTAGCAAACTTGTCAGTTCAGGGTCCTTCTTTTGGGCGTCGCTAATACTCTCTAAGGTGAGTTGTTCTAATACAGGAATAATAGAGATACAATTAATACGGGAAAGGCAGTCTGCTACGGTGCTCTCAGAACCTTTAATATAACGCAGATCGGTGATGAATTGACTAATATACGACAAGTGTCGCGATTCTCTGGGTGAGTGGCGATCTGTGGGCATGAGAATAGCGGAAACAAGAGGTTTATGATCCGTGAAAACAGCGAAATGTCTCGCTTCTAAAATGTAGCGAAAGGGACGAACGGCCAAGTAAATAGCCAACAATTCTCTACCAAACGCACTGTAGCGTTGCTCGGTGGGCGAGAGTTTTCGTGAAAAAAATGACAAGGGAGAAGTTAGACTACCGACCGTCTGTTGCAAGACAGCACCTACTGCCACATCTGATGCATCGACAACTAAACTGAACTGAGCCCCTGAAATGGGGTAAGATAATTCAGTAGCAACAGCAAGACTCTCCTTGATGGTTTCAAACGCAAGTGAAGCGTCTGTGTTCCACACAATGAGTGTTGATTTACCCCTACGTTTGGGAGCAAGTAATGAAGACAAGGGTGACAAGATATGAGCACAATTTCTAATGAACCTATGATAAAAATTTACGGAACCTAGGAAACGACGCAGTTCGCGTTGTGTCTCAGGTTTCGGGAAGTTGCGAATAGCCTGAACTTTAGAGGGGAGAGGTTTAACACCGAGCTCAGAAATTTTGGTGACCAAGGTAAGTTAAGGACTTCTTTCCTAATTCGCATTTGGCGGGATTGATCAATAAGCCGTGATTGGCGAGACGTTCACACAAGGTTCGTAAGTGTTCCTCATGTTGTTTGGGAGTGGATGAAGCAATTAGCACGTCATCGAGATAAGTATAAGCGTAAGGCAAATCTGACAAGATATTAGTTATGTGTCGTTGAAAAGTTTGAGGTGCGTTTTGTAATCCGAACGGCATTGTGGTATATTCGAAAAGGCCAAAGGGGGTAATTACAGCAGTCTTTTGAATGGACTCTTCGTCCATGGGGATCTGATGGAAAGCATGAGCTAGGTCAATCTTAGAAAAGATTGTAGCACCGTGCAAATTGGCACTGAAGTCTTGCAAATGGGGTATCGGGAAGCGATCAGGAATAGTGATTGCATTTAACCGTCGATAGTCACCACACATGCGATATTCCCCATTGGGTTTAGGGACCATCATGAGCGGACTTGCCCATGGACTCTTTGAAATGCGGACAGTACCCGCATTCTGCATGAGTTGAAATTCCGCCTTAGCAGTTTCGAAACGATCGGGGGGTAACCGTCGTGCACGGGAAGAGACTGGAGGTCCAGTGGTTATGATATGATGTTTTGTTGAAGACTGGTTTTTCTTGGCTGCTAGGTTAGGATTGGTGGGAAAGGGATAATCAGCCAAAATTTGTTGGAATTTACATTTTGAATCTAAAGCAGCTCCAATCGAGTGCAAGCTGTGGGTGATATTGACTGGGGACAGTGGTCTTGAAAGAGAGGTAGTTTCGTCCCTAATCAGTTTATTTTTTAAGTCAACACTTAGTCCGAAATTATACAAGAAATCTGCACTAATGATAGGTTGCTCAACTGCAGCAATAATAAACGTCCAATTAAAATCACGTCGCAAGTGCAAAGAACACGTCATCTCTCCCGATCCAAAACATGCTATGGGTGTGCCATTTGCAGCACAGAGGTTATTAGTACCATTACCCAGTTTTTCATAAGCAGTTGCTGGAATTATTGAGACAGATGAACCTGTATCGATTAAAAATTTTAGGTTGGTTAAAGGGTCGTAGATCCTGAGCAGGCGAGTGATATTAGGGGTTACGTGGTACTCGCATTCACACGTCGCGTCATTAGTTTCCCGACTGGAATTTACCATATTTGGGGACCAAGTGGGAACCGCATTTATTAGCATGAGATCCAAATTTCAAGTGATACCAACATAATCCAGTGTTTGGACGTGATTGTGAGCGAGCTGGTGAGTGAGCTCTGTTAAAAGACTGACTGTGCACATACTGTTGCGTTGCAGGGCTTTAATTCCTAGCTCTGTTTATCATCTGGTTATACCCACTCTGGCGTGAATAGATAAATTCAGGTTGTGCGTACCGAATCTCAGGCTGGATATACCCACTCTCGGGCTGGACATAACGTACATTTTGTCTCTGATACTAGTCTTGAGACTCAACATATCGTGCACCAGGTTGAATATAGTGAACCCCACCTTCAACATAATGAGGGACAGGGAGTGGCTGAGGTGCCTGAATGGCGGCTACGGTATCTGACCGTGAGCTGCGTTCTGCTTTGACATCAGCTTTTAATTCGGCAAAGGCAAGTGCCAGGCTTCTGATCTCCTTACGCAAAGATTGGTCTGAATGCGCTGAAACGGAAGGGTTTGCCAATACAGGGGCTACTTGAGTTACGGGAGCAGGAGTGATAGGTACAGGGATAGCAATGTTACCTTGAGGAGGCTCTGGGGACAATTCAAAAAGTTTATCGGCTAGAGCTGCCAACTCGTCAAGAGGTTTGTCGTCAGGAAATTGCACCATAAAGGGCTGGACATGAGAAGGAAGGCGAGATGTGAAGTACTCTCGTAATAATACGTCACTGAGGCCTACCCCTGCTGCTACTTTCCTAATATGGCTAAGGACCATAGATGGCAGAAAGGAAGAGGATGCACATGGTATACGTGACTAATCTACGAGAGACTGAATTCTCTTACTCGCAAATAGTTGTAATTTGGTGAGAAGGTTTTTCTTTAGAACTGTATAAGGTTCAGTACCTTGGGGATTGGTTATAAACTTGTCTACTAACACCGCCACATTCGGTGGTAAGGCAGTTGAGACACAACAGAATTTAGTTTCTTCATCATTAATACCCAATTGGCGGAATGATATCTCCGCTTGAGTGAACCACATTTGAGGCTCCTCTGATGAAAATGCAGGTAATCTAAACTGTTGGTTAGGTGTAGAATTGGTATTACCGCTAGCTGTAGCCATGATAAAGGCTTAAGAAAGGCTAGAAGAGAAGATGGATAGAATAGAATAGGGTAGGGCAGCTGTTTGTCTCGTAATATGGTAGATTTATGCTCGTGCCGCTATGATAGCCTCAGCTCCACAACACAGTAATTAGTTATGCAAGGAAATAGCAAAATTTTTTCACCTAAATGGCTAAAAAAATTCTAATACATTAAAAAATGAGACAAAGAATACACAGTTGCTCCTAAGAACACAATATGCAGTTTGGTAATATGTCCTGCTCTCAGCCTCGCGACACAGAATCAAAATAGAACATGAGATTCTGATTTGCCTGGCTTACTAATCTGCATAATCAAAATGAGTTACCTAGTCACAGCTTAAAGTTTACAACAAAATCAAGAATTTCCCATGTAGAGTCACTCTGGGGTCACTAGTATTATTTTTTTTGTTGGATGGCCAGTGTTAGGTTTCACCAAGGTTATGTTTTGGTGGTGGTAATAACAAATTTATCAGAGGGTAAGATTAAGGGAGTCGACTGGTGCACCTCTAGTTGGGGAATTCAATGACAAGAGGAGTGTTAGAAGGTTAGAAAAATCACAGGAGCGTGATTACGCTAACCAGGTTTATTTCAGTGAACACAGTTTGGTTATAGTAGTACAGACACCAACGGCAGGGTTCTATACCACTAGAACCATTTTCTAGGCGCGTTCTCTGGTTCCGGCCTGTTGAATGTTTAAATGTTCCACCTTGAATGTGTTCGACTTTAGTATGTTTAAGGTTAATGTGTAACGCTGTGATGTAACACAGTTCGCTCTTGTACGCTCTTGTAACAGAATGCGTTTAGAGTCAGCTAGTGGTAGAGAACCATTGTCTCAGCGCGTTCCCTGGTTCCAGCCCTACTCTTGTGCCTGCTGTTGTGATGTAAACATTGGTGTCTGTACTGTAACCAAAACTGCGTTCACTGAAATAAACCTGGTTAGCGTAATCACGCTCCTGTGATTTTTCTAACCTTCTAACAAAGGTTATGGGCCCAGAACATGCTCCAAGGATAAATCTTCAGTGAACACAGTAAGTCTCGAAACAAACTGTGGTGACTACAAGGAAACGTAGAAGTTTGTTGACTTAACACAGTGCAGCAAGTGTGAAGAACGTGGCAGACTCTGACAGTGGTAAAAGTTGCATGAAACCACTCAATGAGAGAAATTATCCAACATGGAAGATACATATGAGGATGTGTCTTGTGAAGGATAAACTGTGGGATATAGTTCAAGGCACTGAAACTATATCCTCAACGGCAGATGAGGCAGCTCGGAGAAAGTTTGAATCTCGCCGAGATTTGGCCTTGGCAACAATTGTCCTGGGAGTAGATCAAAGTCAACTCTACTTGCTGGGGGATCCGACTGTCCCTGTTGAAGTTTGGAGGAAACTTCAGAACACATTCCAGAAGAAATCATGGGCAAACAAATTCAGGCTGAAGAAAAAGCTGTTCAACATGAAGTTGGAAAATGGTCAAAATTTGCAAGATCATCTAAAAGTGTGCGTTGAACTCTTTGAGGAGCTGGCCATCATTGGTGATGCTATGGAAGAAGAAGAGCGTGTGATCATCCTGCTATCATCACTGCCAGATATGTTTTCTACTCGGGTAACTGCTCTTGAAGCCAATGAAAAGATACGAGCGTGGGAAGTTGTAACTGAGCGTCTCCTAAATGAAGAAAGGAGACAGCGAGGCGGCCTTGGTACTTCAGACTCCAGTGAAAAATTGCTAGTGAGTTTCAAAAGGAACAAAAAGCTCATTAAGTGTTTTGAGTGTGGTAAAGAGGGCCACATTAAGAGACAGTGTAGAGTCTATGAAGAAAGACTGAAAAAAGAAAATAGAACATTCCAAGCAAACAGAGCAGTAGATGCACGAAGCTCATCTACAGGTGAAACTATTATGTTTACTAGTGCTTTTGCTATAGGTAATGTTGACTGTGATTCTTGAATAGTTGACTCAGGTGCTACTCAGCACATGTGCAACAAGCAAAGTGAATTTTTATCTTACTCTGATCTATCTTCTCCTGTAAGAGTTGAAATTGGTGATGGTAGAGCTTTGAAAGGTATTGGAGTTGGAGATGTGCGNGAATGTGGTAAGGAAACCCATTTCAATAAAAGCACATGTGAGATTGTAGATGAAAATAATGAGTTGATAGTTGCTGGTCATAAGGGAGGAAGACTTTATAGACTAGATTGTTCCTATCATGTAGCTGCAAAATGCTCGAGTGTCTCCTCGGATGACCTGTTGTGGCACAAGAGATTCTGTCATCTAGGATTTGATAATCTTAAGAAATTGAAGTCTCTTGATCTTGTTAGAGGTTTTGATTGTTCTCTAGGAAATGAGAATATTTTTTGTGAAAATTGTTGTGATGGCAAGAGCCATAGACTTCCTTTTTCTAGAGTGAAACTAAAGGATACAGGCTGTATGATTTTAATGCCAAAAAGGTCTTGTTGAGTAGAGATGTGGTATTTAATGAATATCAGTTTATGTATTTGAGAAGGAGCCTTCAAAAGAAATTGAGTGTGTTCCTTGCTCCTTCCCTCAAGAAGAAAAACATGAGGATTCAGAAGGAGAGTTGAAGCTCCGTCGTTCAACTAGGAACAGAGCTGCTCCTGATAGATTTGGAGGATGGGTGTAGGTGTAATGCAAACTAAAAATGAATTGTTGCTAGAGCAGTCTGCTTATACTAAGGCCCTGTTGTCTAGGTTTGGCATAGATAAAGCAAATTCAGTAGCTACTCCTGTAGATATTAATGCAGACCCTGTCACAACTTCAGATGAAGTTGAGGAATGTGACAAAGACTTAGTATACCAAAGTGCTGTATGTAGCCTTTTGTACTAAGGAAACTGATGTCGTGTATTGTCCTTCGAATGATATGCTTGCTGGTATATTTACTAAGGGTCTAAGTGCCGAGAAGTTCTCCTGGCTGAGAAGGAAGCTAGGTGTAGTTTTTCTTTGAGAAGCACATTCAATGTGAGAAGGAGTGTTGAATGTTTAAATGTTCCACCTTGAATGTGTTCGACCTTAGTATGTTTAAGGTTAATGTGTAACGCTGTGATGTAACACAGTTCGCTCTTGTACGCTCGTGTAACAGAATGCGTTTAGAGTCAGCTAGTGGTAGAGAACCATTGTCTCAGCGCGTTCCCTGGTTCCGGCCCTATTCTTGTGCCTGCCGTTGCGATGTAAACATTGGTGTCTGTACTGAAACCAAAACTGTGTTCACTGAAATAAACCTGGTTAGCGTAATCACGCTCCTGTGATTTTTCTAACCTTCTAACACAAAGTCTGGCTAGAACAAGATAAACACATCGAAACTTCAAGCTATTGCAAACTTTGTACATATACCATGAAAAATGCAAACAAATCAGCTTTGATCAAGCATCAATCTTCAGCCAGACATAAAGCTAATTTTGAAACTGCAAAATTTTCTGCCAGTATTACTCAATTTATTACAAAATTAACACCAACAGAATCAGAAGAAATAGTAAAGAGTGAATTGCTCATCGCAGAATTTTTTCTGAACACAACATCCCATTTGTTCATGCATATCACTTCACGGATTTATTGAAAAGAGTGTGTCCCGATAGCCAATTCCCTAAGAAACTAGCAATGAAAAAAACTAAAGTTTCCTATGTTATACAAGATGGCATTTCTTCATATGAAAAATTGGCGCTAGATGAAATTTGTTGGTGTCAAAAATTCTCAATAATAATTGATGAAAGTACTGACATTTCTGTAACTCAAATACTAGCAATGGTTGAGCGAATTTTCGATTTGAAAAAGTTAGATGTAGTTGATGCTATTTTTGATTCAATTCTGGTAGAAAATAGAACCGCGCAAAGCCTTTTTGATGCCATTAAAGCGGTCTTTGAAGAAAGAAATGTTCCTCTCCACAATATTGTTGGATTTGGAAGTAACAATTGCTCCACAACGATGAGGAAAATCAGTGGCTTTCAAAAACTGTTAGCAGATGAAATTCCATCAGTTTTTATTATAGGTTGTGTCTGCCACTCGTTTGCACTTTGTGCAAGTAGGGCTGTCAGCGTTCTACCTCCATATTTAGAGCGTTTCATCAGAGACATATCAACTTATTTTTCTCGAAGTGGAAAGAGAATGAGAGACTTCCATCTCATTCAAGAAGTCACAAAGACAGTGCATCATAAAATTCCGAAACTGGCACAAATAAAATGGCTTTCACGCGAAAGCGTAATATCATCTATTCTGGTGCAATAAGATGTATTGGTCCTCTTCTTTCAGAGTGAACAGAAGAAAAATGACGTTGATGGTTGTAAGAAGATATACGAAACTTTAAATGACCATGGAACGAAACCAATCATATTATTTCTACAGTACATTTTACAGAAAATAATCCGTCTCAATATTTAGTTTCAGTCATTGCATTTCAGACTACACCAGCTCTACATATCAGTCTCTATTGAGTTTAGAGACTTACTAAGGTTCACCAAAGAAGATATCATGGAGACAAGAAAGTTATATGAAATCGAGATAAACAATAAAAAACTATTTAAAGACATCGATGATGTCTATCTAGGTGAGAAAGCGATCTCGCACTTGCAGAAAAACCCCTTCAAAAACGATGCTCTAAACAAGAGATTTCGAAACGATTGCTTGCGTGTACTTGTTGAACTCACTTCGCCAATTGAAAAACGTTTTCCATTTAGTGAAAATGGAGTCATTTCAAAATTGAGAGTGCTGGATCCAAAAGTAGCTAGTGAGGTAAACAAGTCTCCGTCAACGATTGGCTCTGCATTTCTCTTCAATCGTAAATGAAGAACATTTGAATGAATTAGATTATCAGTGGCACAATTGCAGACAGTCTGCATCCGACCTGAATCTAGCCACAGAAAATATATCAAGATACTGGTAATCACCAAAGGATTTAAGCGACGTTTTGGGTAATTGTAGGTATGCGCTCCTATCGAATTTTATGGCTACGCTAACAGTTCTGTAGCATCACATCGCTGTTCATGCTCCATTTTCAAGTTATGCGTACTAATTAATCGCGTACAAACTAAATCGTACTTTTTACAATAAATTTCCTGTATTTTAGTGATTAGGTTTTTGTAACCTTAAGTGAGATTCTTGTAAATTTTTAATTATAAAAATTCGCTGTATTTTGTAAAACCATTCTTAGTACGAAAGAACTGTCGCTGTGGTTCTTGCTTAAAAAAATTCACCCCTGAGAAGACATCGAAATTCTGAATCGCAACTCAGGGGCGTAGCTGGTAGCTTTTAGGAGATAACACCGTAAGTGTACAGTGCCTTGAAGGTTGTGTTTTTTCTTTTTTACAGTAAGTCTAGAATTAATTGTGTTAAGGACTTAGATAT
>VCRD01008475.1:0-17497 GCA_006783055.1 Trinorchestia longiramus
CAACAAACTCTGTATTATTATATAGTGGAATTTCCTCCTATATAAATCCTTAAGAGCGTCACAGAAACACGGACCAAGCAAGCAACAAACTCTGTATTATTATATAGTGGAATTTCCTCCTATCTAAATCCTTAAGAGCGTCACAGAGACACGGACCAAGCAAGCAATCAAGAATAAACTGTTATTATGTAGTGGGAATATTGTGGGATGTTAGACAAGATCACACCTGCACCTAATATTGACTCCTAATATTGACTCCTAATATTGACTCCTAATATTGACTCCTAATATTGACCCCTAATATTGACAGGGTCACCGGACACACCCCTGAAGATCAACGATGAGATCACCATCATCCCACAGCCCAGTGGTGCCAAACCCAGGCCCGTTGACAAGAAAATTTTGGGGCCCGCTGTAAGTGTGTGTGCATGCAGGTGCAAGTGCTTAATGTGTCCTCATTCGCACAGTATGCTGCACTTGCTCCTATTTTGAATGCATGATTAAAAGTCTCATTGAAATGTACTTATATATATTAACTGTATATTATAGCTAATTGAATTAGTTGTGCTCACTGTAGGAGTTTTAGCTCTGTTTTGTATACGTTATATTATTCATTTATGGTTCACTGGCTTGTAGAATTAACTCGTTTTAGCCGTATAGTTGAAACGTTTTGTTCAAATGAAAATGTTTCATGCAAATTGTACGGCTGATGTTTGACGCCGTATTTCGATCAGTCTAAATATGATTGGTTTCTTCTACGTTTAATTTACTGAAACTGTGGGCAGGCAAACGTCAGTAAAGAAATAACGATCACAAAGGTGGGCACGGCTCCTATTGGTAGCCGCGCGCTAGGCACCCGCGTCACCTCAGCCAATAGCAGCAGTAGCTCGGCGGCCGTGGCAGCGGCTGCGGGCGCGGCTATAAAGGCGGGCAGCAGTGTCGAGGTTATCAGTCTCGACGAGTCTCCAGTCAAGAGAGGGTCTCCAGTGTCGGGTGTCAAGAGAACCACTACAGATGCAGCTTCTGGAGCGCCTGCGAAGAAGCCTAAAACTTCTTAAAAAATATTCCTACCGTGTATCTCGATTGATTTTTTTTAAATGGTTATTCATTAGGAATGTTTGCGATGCTCGGATGTTCTTTTATTCTTCGAATATATTTCCAGGATCCTTTAAATTTAGTCGTTGTTTAGGGTGGTTTTGGCGATACTTCAATGGTTAAATAATGAAAACTACTTATCAGGCGCAGAGATAATTTGTGCCAATGTGTAGGTGCCAGAAGGCTCAAAGTTGTGTGACTCTCCTTGCAACTCACGCCAATGTGTCATTGCTTTGATTAAACTTGCATTAATGAGGAGTACAATATTGAGGAACTACTTTTTTTTCATGAGTTATTGACGCAACTTTATTCCATCTTAGCAACTTAAGAGTTGTGTGGCCTAGAGACTGTAGGCGTATGTCCTCAGTAATTTGGTGGTCTATGGTTCACGTAGGCCTACGTCCTGAGTGTGTATGTGTTTTGTGAAACCAGTTGTGCTGCTGTCATGTGTGTGAGGCGTACCAGTTCTGCGCTCCCGTCCTGCAACAAACACTACACAACCTCGCACCGCTGTGCAAGCAGGCCGTAACCGTCGCTAGGAATCCGTTGTGGGTCTGCGTGTATTTAACGTTTATGGTTCTGTCTGCTGGCACGTGTGTCCAGTGTTGCCCTCTTTGTTGCGTCATTTTCTCGCGCTATTTTTTACATTGTTTCCTCGACATTATTTATTTGGAAAGGAAAAAGTTTTGTACGGACATAGCGAAATGAAGCCATCTTCGCCCTAAGTGAAGTTGCAGTGCGTGTGTGCACCGCAATAAATACATAAACAAAATGAATAAATATACATAAATAAATGTTAGTGTACATAGAATAAATTCAAAAAAGGATCGTCTTGTAGTGATGCTTTGATTGGAGACAACCCTTCAGGCTGTCAAAACCTGGCCAATCAGAGGCTGCAGTTCTCGAATAACTGAGGTCTGTAAGCCACAATATTTGCATGAGAACGAAATGTTAAAACAGAAAAAAATTTTGTGTGCCTCTGTGGTGCCAGACGTAGCATTTGGTGGTTGTTGTCATACACGACGAGTTTTGAAGCAAGAGTGTACTGTATGTTTGTAAATATTCCTAACTTAATGTTAGCTAAGTTATTGTACGAAGAACCTTCGGCTTGTATCATCTGTGCCGGATTTGTTTCCTCGTTCGCCAGACTTGAACCCTACGGTCTATTTTAATGAATATTGCTTTGATTTGGGACACTGGTTCGTAGGTTGTCCTCCGTTATTAATTGAGCAATGACGATGTCGTATCTCACCATGAGTTGTGATTATTTCTGAGGTGAACACTGCATAATCTCATAAGTTTTGATTGGCCAAAGGAAATACTGTATCTTGCAATCGGGATTGGTTGATAGGTTAAGATGTTTTATATTATTTTGAGCTGTGATTGGTTACCAGTTGATAAGGTTATCAGTTCAGACGTAATGTACACAAAGCACACGGTGTACAGACGCTGTACACAGCACATGTGCGGAATTCGCCACCGTTTAGTCACGGAGTTGTGCGCTGTGTACAGTGTCTGTACAGTGTGTGTTCTGTACATTACGTCTGAACTGATAACCTTATCAACTGGTAGCCAATCACAGCTCAAAATAACATAAAACATCTTAACCTATCAACCAATCCCGATTGCAAGATACAGTACTTCCTTTGGCCAATCAAAACTTATGAGATTATGCAGTGTTCACCGTAGGGTACAAGTCTGGCGAACATGGAGACAAATCCGGCATCATGCACATATATCAGGTTGTAACAGGAGTTCTGTCCATTTTTTTGATTTGAAATAAAGTGAAAATCCTGTCAAAAATATATTTATTTAGTCTTCAACATAGTCACCATTTTTATTAATTACATCTTCCCATCTTGCCATAAGCTTTCTGATTCCTTCTTCATAGAATTTAGCCAGTTTGAACTCAAAAAAAAAAGAAACTAACTTCATTTCGACCTCTTCTCTTGAAGTAAGCCTTTGTCCCATTAAATGATTCTGTAAGCTCCTGAAAAGATGAAAATCGGTTGGAGCAAGATCGGGAGAATATGGTGGGGAATGCATGACTTCCCAGCCAAATTCTTCAATGAGATTTTTGGTTGCTCTTGAGGTGTGAGGTCTGGCATTGTCATGGTGCAGAATCACTCCTTTTCGATTGATCAAAGAAGGCCGTTTTTCCTGTAAAACTCCTTTTAAACGAGTTAGCTGCTGACATTAAACTTTAAATGTTATTGTTTGATTGTCACCCATTAGTTCATGATAAACAATTCCCTTAAAATCCCACCATACACACAAAAGAATTTTTTTAGGGTGCAGTCCACTTCTCGGCTGTGGAATTGGCTTTGAACCACGACTTAGCCACTGTCTTTTGCGCTTAACATTGTTGTAAAGGATCCACTTCTCGTCGCCAGTTATGATTCGGTCTAAAAAAGGTGCCTGAAGTTCACAAGAACGCAGTGAAACACAACAGGTCACACGCTGTTGCCTGTTGATTTCTGACAAATCGTGTGGGACCCATTTCCCAGCCTTTGAGACTTTGCCAATTCTTTTCATTTCCCGATATACGGTCATATCGCTTACATTGAAGGTTTTGCTCAGTTGTCTAGTAGTGCAGGTTGGATTTTCATCAATGGCAGCTTGCAATTGCTCAGAATTGAGTTGTTTTGAGCATCCTGCTCTCGGTTCGTCTTTCAGACTGAAGTCATCCTTTTTGAAACGTGAAAACCATCTTCTGCAAGTCTTTTCATTCACAACATCAATTCCATAAGTGTCTGAGTGGTTTTGCTGCTGAGCTTGCCGTATTGCCTTTATGAAATTCAAAAAGTAAAATATGCCTGATATGATCTTTACTTGGAGTGTACATTAGGGCTAAAAATAGTTATTAATAACGATAATTATCACACAATCTGAAAGAAGCAATATTTCATTGATTGCCATAGATAAGCATACAACATTAACAAGCTAAATTGAAGTCATCGTGCCCTAAAAATATTGCTCAAAAATTGGACAGAACTCCTATATAATGTGGTAGTGCGTGATGGTGGGAGATGCTTGTTCAGGCTGTAAACCACCCAGCTCTCTTGTTTATATCTTAAAAATGATTTTTGGAACTTTTTTTGATAAGAAAAAACCATTGTTTTTGAAAAAGAGGCGATATCTTTTTTTTTGAATGTTTTGTTGCTACAAGAAAAGTAGGAAAGTTTCGTTTCATCCAATTATTTCTCCTGTATTTCGAAGTCGCGCAAACTGACAGTTAAGCTCAAATGGTCTTCAGTCGTACTGGCCTGCACAGGTGTGACTGTACAGATGTGCTTGTTTAAGAGAGATGCACCAATGAGGTTAAATTATTTACTTAAATTTAAATGCTGCGAGCTGAGGACGCTTGTGATTGGTTGTAATTTTGCGGTTCCTCAGTTCTGCTCCTCCATTGGTGGAAGGACAGCCAGTGGCACACAGTGTGCCGGGCAGACTCCGCTGTTGTGCTCGAATTGATGTCATTAGTACGAAATTTACCTGTAAACTTCACCAGTCTCTCTGGTGCTCAGTCAACTGAGGCTGGAGTGAGACTGACAGGAGGCAGGAGTGAGGCTGACAGGAGGCAGGAGTGAGGCTAACAGGAGGCAGGAGTGAGGCTGACAGGAGGCAGGAGTGAGACTGACAGGAGGCAGGAGTGAGACTGACAGGAGGCAGGAGTGAGACTCACAGGAGGCAGGACAGACTTGTGTGATGCATGACCTCAGCATAAAGCACCTCCCCCTCCCCCGCCTCGTAAATATCTTTGTAAAAAGGAAATAAAAACGTGACTTTTATTGCCCCTGCTGTGCGCACAGCCGACACCACGCCTTACAAACTCGTACATCGCGACACAGCACCGCCACAGCTGAAATTTTTCACCAAAAACCTCAAAATTCTAACCTCAACAACAAAATTTTTTTATTCGTTGGGCGTGTTTTGGTGATGACGCAAGGGACAGCACTTGTGTGTCCTGAATTACTGGCTAATTACGAGTCAAAATTGGGGCACAACCTTGTGTGACACATGGCACATTGTAGGCTCAGTCACCTGCATCGTGTGTGTAGAGAAGCATATAATTATCTTGTATATAAATAATGGACGGCTCTTGACTTTGTGCTCATTATAATCTAGGAATTTCACCAGCCTTTGATATAGATACACGTACCCCACGTCGGCAGGTGGGGTAGTGGGTAGTGGTAGTGATAGTGATAGTGTTAGTAGTAGTGGTAGTGGTAGTGGTGGTAGTAGTAGTGGTAATGGTAGTAGTGGTAGTGGTAGTGATAGTGATAGTCGAACGCCTGCAGTCAGAGTGGCGACACTTATTCACTCTGCTGTCGAGTGATTGTTCGGTGCAAAGATCCTTGCTGCCGATTTTTGTACACCTCGCTGAGCCATTATTGCAATAGTTAACTCTGGTGCAATAAGGAGATACATAAACCCCGTATCAACCATTCCCTGCAATTTTTGATGCAATAAACAAATGAATATATCAATCTTTTAAAAACTGATTTAAAGTGCAATGAAAATAAATGTACAAACCCCCTTTTTAATTACAAGTATTATTTAAACATACAAAACCTGGAAAGAACGGTGCTGTGAAACTTATCGTTTGTTGCTGGGTTTACTGGCTGTGAACTCATGACGAACTTAACATTAATTGGTCAGGAAGTCCGGTGACAACAAATCCGGTGCCAGGTGTGATTGGGTGAGAACTGCCCTGTGTGCTCAGTCTTATTGCTGAGTAGCGTGTCTATAGGTGTTTGTGCTGGTGATTTGTTCGATTTTTCTAATAGTCTGTTAACTTACGATTAGATCAGGGAGGTAAAGGTAACGTTGTACAGGCGCAGTGCAGCGATTTCACTGCATGAACATGATCTTGGTCGTACTTCTACGACAAAACACGCAATAGATGTTCAAGGAAATTTTCCTATTAAGGAGCGTTATTGTAGATTTCAGGGACCATTTAGACAAGAGATAGAGGTAGAACTACGTAAACTCGAAGAACAAGATACTATAGAGAAGTCGAGTTCTCCTTGGTCATCGCCTTTAGTTCCCATAAGAAAGAAAGATGGTTCTCTTAGATTGTACGTAGATTATAGAGCATTGAACTCCGTGACTAAACGTGACTCGTTTCCTTTGCTTAACATTATAGATGCCCTGTCTAATCTTAGCAATACCGATTATTTTTCTACTTTCGATTTGATGCAGGGATTTTACCAAATTGAAATGGACGAATCCAGCAAGGAATGTAGCTACTGCATTTTCTAGTGGGGACTCTCTTTGGCAGTGGCAGCGCATGCCTTTTGGTTTGACAAATAGCCCAGGGTCTTTTATGAGGCTTATTTCTTTAGTACTAGCTGGTGTACCTTGGAGTGTAGCTATTAGTTATATAGACGATGTCATAGTTACGGGGAAAACTTTTGAGGAGCACTTGGCTAATTGCAACCTGGTGTTCAGTAAATTTGAATCACACGGGTTTAAAGTAAAGCCGAGTAAGTGTACCATTTTTCGGCTTACCTTAGTCATGTAGTTAGCCGCGAAGGTGTTCGTCCAGACGAGAAAAACTATAAAAAATATTGTCATATCCTCAACCAAAACTCAGCGTGAAGTACGTAGATTCCTGTGAATGTGTTATTTTTTCAGACGTCACATACCCAAAGCTAGCATTTTAATGAAACCCTTGAATGAATTCATAAATATGAAAAAGGTTAGTTGGATAGAAGAATGCAGTGAAGCTTTTTCAAAATTGAAGGAAATTTTGACTAATCCGCCACTTCTCAGTTATCCTAGTTTCTCAGAAGACGCAGCACCATTGATAATCACCAGCTTGGTCGACTGGTACGTGATGGCGTATTGTATGGTGGTTCTCGTTAGGTGCCTGTAATTCCAGCTAAGGCATTGCCTCGCATGATTGAAGAGTTTCACAGAGTATCTGGTCATATAGGAAGAGACAAAACTGTCGAAGCAATCTCCAGATACTATTATAGTCCAAGGTTAGCTCCGATTGTGGCATACATAATACGCCAGTGTTCGGCGTGTCAGCGCTTTAAGGGCCGAGTGAAAGGTGGCGCTCAGTTATATAGGAGTACCGAAGGCTCCATATAATAACTATGCTGTCGACCTTCTTGAACTTCCTCCGGAACGAGGCTATATTAGATATCTACTGGTTGGCATAGACACATACACAAAGTTCGGAAACTCTGTTCCACTGCGAAATAAGAGGTCAGCAACTGTAGCCAAGGCCTTGGGAGAGAGGATTTTCAGTTCTCTCTTGAAACTTCCAGAGATGGTGACTACTGACAATGGCCCCCGAATTTAGAGGACGACCATTCATAAAAATGCTTCAAAAACACGGTGTAAAACATTTTAAAACTGTTCCATATTCACTAAATTGCAACGGAGCGGTTGAGCGATTAAATTCTACGCTGAAGAATCTTCTGGCAGCCGCGTGTGAGAAACATAAAACTCCCTGGACAGACCATTTAACAAGAAGTCTAATAATCGATAATACGTTACGTTCTCAAAGCGGACATACCCTTGCAGATTTCTTTTCAAACTACGCAAGTAAACTTCCCATTCCTTTTACAGAGCCATATTGAAGACCGCAGCAAAAGTCGTTTAAGCCCTATCTTGTCGGCCAGTTCGTGGCGCGAAGGATCCCGTCGTTGCCGTCAATGAACAAGTTGGCTCCAAAGTTTGATGGACCACTTCTTGTCATTGAGGCCGATCCTAATGGCATCACACACAAGATAGTGAGGTCGAATGCCAAAGAGGAACACAATGTACATTTTAATCAATTAAAGGAACGGCATGGCGGCGATAATGCGAGAGAAGTAAGAGTTCCTCTCCAATCGGGAGAGCGTGGGTGTACGGAAGCAGCTCGAAACACGAAGAGACCGATGGCAGACTTGCCGCGCGCAAGTACGGTTGATCCAGGAACAGATGGCATGAATGAGCCATTGGTAGCACCAATGATGGGCGGTGTGCCAATTTCTTCATCAAGATTGGCTGACAAAATAGCTGTTACAGTGTACCTGGAAGAAGCCGACGTGTTCGACGACGCAGAAGGCGAGGAAGGCCGTGACGAGTCTTCGATAGACGAAGATGAGCAGCCAAGTATAGAGTGGGACCATCTGAGCGACGAGCCGGAGGAGGTTCTCGAGTAGCAGTGAACCCTGAAAGACTACGCAGTCGAACTCCGTGAGCCGACGGCTGGTTCAGCTTCAAGAACCGAGCTGCAGCGTGACAGTGCGCCGCAAAGGCTAACTCGATCGTTTTTAAAAAAAACTCTCTAGAATCGCTAGTGGAAGCGCTTGCTAAAAACAGCAACAGAACAAATTTTCCTGGAGCAGAAACGCCGTTCAAATTTAGTGTACTAGAGGGATTTCCAACCTGTATCGAAGAAAGTTTTAAGTTGCCTGCCGAGTATGATCTTTTGACTAGAAGTTCGGTGTCAGATGGACCGGACTTAAATGATCATCTCCAGAGGGAACTGAATTCGTGTTCGGACGGGTGGAATTCAGATGAAATGTAAATTATATTGTGCGGCATTTGTTAAACGTAACTAATTTAGAGTTTCTATTAGTGAGAGTTGGCTTAATATATAAGGATATTTATTGGCGTATAATTAAATCTATTTAATAGGAAATTATGTAGCTTAATAATTGTTGTTGTTGTTGATTTCTGATAATTTCAAGTACTCTTATTAATAAACGTGTATGTATTCTTGTAAATTTTAAAATACTGGCCCTACAGTATTTAAATTAGGCAGTCCCGCGAACTTTGAGTTTGTTTTATCTCATTGTGGGGGGATGTGAACGACCTAGTCGTAATTAACACGTTGACTCCGAAGTGGTACGTATGTGTACCACTTAGGTTAGGTTCTGTAATTTTTTCAGATCCTTCTAGTGACTATGCGTACAAAGTGAAGTTTTACACCAATCAGGCAATCGGAGGCAACGTGTTAAGTTGTTGACGCAATTTTATTTTATCTGAGCATTAAAAGTTCAATTCTGTGTCGTGTTACCGTCTTCGTTGCTGATTTTGTTAGCACTAGCTCTCATGTTTTGTTCTCAAATTATTTTGAAACTAAATTCTTCCAGTTTTGTTTTCAATAAATTAGTTTTGGAACGGATGTTGAGTATTTGATGAGTATTTGATGTACCATATATTGATGCTTGACGAAGCTATCAACCAGTTCCTCCGATAGAAGGCGGTTTGTTAATTGATCACTTGCTTGAAAACGTGCTACACCAGAAGAAACATGCACAAACGTGCTGCCATATGGCAGCACGAGTAGAATTACGGTTATGGGGACTTGGTTTTCTTTGGTTATTAACACGTTTTTAAGGCGACATTTTGAATTGATAGTCAGTGGATTTTTTGGACTCATTTTCTTCTGAATTTTGAAGCGAGTGACGCATGAGACGCGACGTGCTGCTACATCCAATAAGATAAAACAATGAAATATTCCCCGTGAGTGACGTCCGGCCGACAATCCATTAATTAACATTTCACTGAATCACCTTTCAGGAAAAAAAAAACAGGGTATTCATTTTATTCGAGTTTAACCACATTAAAAAAAACGCAAAACTGTAAGAATACGCACGTCACAAGACAAGTTGCTTGGTTGGCACAAGCAAAAAAGACTGAACTGTTCTCAGTCATGAAGGGTTGTAAATCTTAACTCAAAATTGCTCGCAAGGTTCAATCTCTCTTGTCTCTGCATGAATATTTCAACACGATAAAATTGTGCATCTCGATTCCATCAGGTCGCTGGCATGGTACGCTGGCTACTCCATCAACAGATGCAGGAAAAAAGAAGCCACTCAACACCCTAACACACTCGACCAGCCTTGCTGACTGCGGTGGGTAGCGGGACTTGGTGGGGAGCACCAAGTCCCCAAACTTAATCACAAGACTTAGAATAGAATAGAATGAGGCTATAGGAACGAACCTTCTGGCCCATTCTTGGGTCGGATAATTACTTCGATAATTATTCGGTTGTTTACCCAAGTCCCATGCCGTATTTCTAGCCGCGTCAACCATGTCGGCAGCGGGATTCGAACCCGGGTCTTCCCGCTCTCAAGCAGATTCGCTCACCAGTCGACCAAGCTGGTGACGGTTTGAAGGAGAAGACAGTGCGGATTTTTTGTAGGATTTGCACGCTGGAAATCCTAGATTTCCCCCGAGGAGCGCCAATTCCCGAAGAAACACTGGAACATTTCTCGCAAATAAATTGGACAATGGCGGCTGGACGAACATTTCAAATCGGATATTTCTTCAATTCATGGAATACTTAAAGGAAATAAAGCTTCGAGGGAAGAATATACAGGGTGGCCCATAAGCAAGATACCTTTTTAAAACTATTATAACTGTAAAACTAAAAATGGTAAAGAGATTTGGTTAATTCAGAAAGGAAGAAGAAATTTCTAAGCTTAATATATCTTTATAAATGAAACGATAAAATACGTTTAAATATAGAATACAATACCTTTTTAAATTACCTCCACTATTAGTCAATGGCGTGCTCTTTCAACGGTGCTGTTCATTACTTTCCTTAATGTCTCTGGTGAAATGTTGTTGATCTCTTGAATGATGTTTAGTTTCAATTGCTCTAAAGTATCAGGCATTTCAATGAAAACATTTTCCTTTAAGTATCCTCAGAGAAAGAAATCAGGAGCACTTAGATCTGAACATCGAGGCGGCCGCGGTATATCACCAAAACGAGAATTTATTCTGTTTGGAAAAAATCGAATCGCTTTTGGTAGTCCGTAGGATGGAGTTCTTGAGTTAATTGAATTTTATATGGATGATACTTTGAATCTTTTACCAAAATACGTTGCAGTGAGGTACGGGACATTCTCAGTTGAATTGAATGTCTCCTAGTTGACGTTTTGGGCCGATCAGCAACACTCGTTACAACAAGCTGAATTGAAGCACCTGTTCGTATGGTCCGTGGCCTGCCACAACGTTGTCTGTCTGCTGTTGTCCCAGTTTCTCTAAATTTCAATACCAGTTTTTTATGAGTTTCTTCGAAGGACTTATTTCAATACCATCAATATTCCTGTAATTCCTCTGAACTGCAGTAACCGAACAATTACATCGGAAGTAAAGTTCTACTATTTTTACTCGTTCCGTTGCCTAGCGATTCTTTTTGAGGGGTAGATTTTATGAATTTTTGGGGCAATATGTTGTGATTGTCGGTAGACTTGATACGCTGGTAGAAAACTTTGAAATCTCCTCATTCATTCTGAATTAACCAAATCTCTTTACCATTTGTAATTTTATAGCTATAATAGTTTTAAATAGGTACCTTACTTATGGGCAACCCTGTATATATTGCAGAGATTAACTTGAACAAAATTACAGCTTTCTATTGAAGTGATTTACAAGATTGTAGAGGGGAGGAGGTCCTCTTTGGGGGATTTGAGGGTGGAGAGTGGATTTGCTTTAGGGAGTGGAAAAGAGGGTGGTGGGAGTTTTAATTCTTTCAAGTTTACCGGACACATTTGTCCCAGCAGTACCTGAAAGCCGTCTCGAAAGGGTTAACAGGTTAACCCTCGGGAAATAAGAGGGGGGATAAAACTATCCCCTAGCAGAAGTGAAATAACGGCAGCCAGTTCAGAACCATAGACGAACTCGTGCACGTTATTATGGATAGTAAAATAGGCCTGTATTTCACACGTCTGTCATGCCTGCAGCTGTCATGACAAGAATACAAGGCTTGTAGCAGGAGAGCATTGTCAGTTGTATCGCTTACGAGATGCTCCACGACCGTTACATTTTAAGTTCATTTCTACCCAAAAATTGATAGTTACCCTGAAAAACACTACTTTTTCATCAAGACCATTTTCCAATTGAAGGTTTCACATGAAAACTTTTTCTCCATGTTAGCCAGTTGTGAGCTAGCGGACTGTGCTCAGCGAACACAGGGTCCGCAACAGTTCATGGGTTCAAAGAGACGCAGCCGAGCTCACCACATAATGCGCTGTGGCTCTGCGAAATCCTTCCACCAAAACGTCTTTGTGGCGAACACGGCCAGTGTTGCCAAGTTGATGCTCAGATAATACAAGAACTCCCAGCCAATGTGAGCCACAGGCAGGTATTTGGCAACACGTACCAGCTTCTGCCGCACGTACCTCCACATCACGCACGTGTATGACACGCACACGTTCACGTACTTCAACGCGCCACGTGATTGGCTGGAGCGTGACGCGCTGGACCTAGGGGGATTTCCACCAACAGGCCGGGTCCCGGACCTAGCTGGATTCCCCCTGAAGCCTTCCCCGTTCCTGCTCGATATTCTAGCGGGATTGCCGCTGCGGTTGTTATCGTCACCGTTGAAATCCATGCCAAAATTGGGGCTTTTCTGCATGCGTGCAATGAGGAAAGGCAAGATGAAATACCTGGGTTCCAGCAGTCTCTGTGGCACGACGCTGAGGGCAACGCAGGCGACGTAGATGACACGGAAGACGTTAGAACGTCTCTCAAGACTGACGTTCCAAATGAGGTGTCCTCCGTACACGTAGACGGGTGCCATGAAGTAGCGGAAGTAGGCATGCCGTGCGTAGAGGCGCTGCCAGAGGTAGAAGGTGAAGTGGCGGTTGTCCGCCAGCAGATAGGGATGTACAAGCGTGTTCTGATGTACAACACACAGCGTCGTCAGCAGCACAAGGCACGTTCTCCCAGGATGCTTGCAGCACAAAGCTAGGAATCTGGGCACGTTGTTGAGGGCAAGCATGGGGGAGAACAGCAGGTAGAACAGGCAGAAGTAGAACACCTGCACACGAGAACAGGCTGGAGTAGAAAACTTATACTACTTCCACTCACCTGCCCACCATCACCCTCACCTGCCCACCATCACCCCCGCCTCACCTGCCCACCATCACCCCTGCCTCACCTGCCCACCATCACCCCCACCCCACCTGCCCACCATCACCCTCACCTGCCCACCATTACCCTCACCTGCCCACCATCACCCCCTCACCTGCATAAGATGAAGGGTGGGTTGGTGTGCAGATCGGTCTCCCACCACCAGCCCACCGTTGGCCCACACGAAGGCCGCGAAGGCCAACATCAGCAGGATGTAGGACGTGCAGGTCAGCAGGACGCGCAGGACAAAGCAGGCCACAGCACCAGCGCCGTCCTGCAGCAGCCTGCGTAGCCTGCGCCCCAATACCTGCACAGCCACCACGTGCTGTACGTGCACAGCCACCACGTGCTGTACGTGCACAGCCACCACGTGCTGTACGTGCACAGCCACCACGTGCTGTACGTGCACAGCCACCACGTGCTGTACGTGCACAGCCACCACGTGGTGCACGTGCACAGCGTGGTGGCTCAATACTGACAAGATAATCAGTTGGTCTCCGTGGCTTTTTGATTATTAAGTCGGTTTGCTTACAAAATTACCTCAATATATATGAAAAAGTATAATAATACTCGTCAATATATTGACACAAATCTATTAGAAGTATACAATACTAATAGTGTCGGACTTGTAATACTGGCAGTATTGTTACAAGTATTGAGCAGCACCCTGACGAAGGAGTACCTTGAGGTGGTCGAAGGAGTGGAGGGTATGCAGGGGCGAGGCGCCCTGTGTGTTCAGAAGACTCAGGGCGGCGTCTGTGGCCCTCAGCAGCAGCAGGAACAGAACCCACACCACGTTGGTCTGGCGTGCCATGATGCTCACAGCACCTACAGGAGTAAGAGGCCTTGTCAGTAGTGAGACGTCTCCGTCAGTAGTGAGACGTCTCCGTCAGTAGTGAGACGTCTCCGTCAGTAGTGAGACGTCTCCGTCAGTAGTGAGACGTCTCCGTCAGTAGTGAGACGTCTCCGTCAGTAGTGAGACGTCTCCGTCAGTAGTGAGACGTCTCCGTCAGTAGTGACTCGGTGTACAGGAGCACGACTAGAGACAGACACCGTGTGTCCAGTTGACGACACAAGAAAGGAAAAACTTGAAGATGCAAGGTCAGATGCCTGGGTCTACACACAAACATCGTCTCATGTGTTGATCTGCTCAACAAAGTTAATTTGTAAGACAGTACAGAAGACCCCCACCTATAGCAGCCGCCATGTTGTGGTTGTGGTGGCAGTAGAGTAGTAGCATAACCAGCACCAGCATGGTGGACAGAGGCTCTGTGTAGTACAACGAGTAGAACCAGAACAACGGTGGCAGCAGCACCAGCGACACAGACGCAGCCAAACACGACCATTCACTGCACTGCACAAGCAATGACTTCATTTAGCACTACAAGCAATGATATCATTTTGGACTACACGGCATGGGACTTCGGTAACGGCATGGGACTTCGGTATTGAACCAAGAATGGGCCAAACGGCTCGTTCCTATTGCCTTATTCTATTCTACAAGCAATGATTTCATTTAGCACTATAAGCAATGATATCATTTTGGACTACAAGCAATGACTTCATTTAGCACTACGAGCAACGATTTTATTTTGCACTGCATGTACAGATATGTGCATTATGGAAGTCGGAATTCATATGAAAATCGGTTTTCTTTAGATGGGAAAATAGAAAATTATTTCCCCTACAAGTACCACAATGACCCATCTCTGTCTCACGTGGATGCCGAAACCCCGACTGTCTCACCTGGACACAAAGTCTCGCCTGGACACAAAGTCTCGCCTGGACACAAAGTCTCGCCTGGACACAAAGTCTCGCCTGGACACAAAGTCTCGGCTGGACACAAAGTCTCGGCTGGACACAAAGTCTCGGCTGGACACAAAGTCTCACCTGGACACCATGCATGAAGCACATGAGGCTGTGTAGGGCGAGTAGAGTACAGGGGGCAACCACAACATTGACAAGACGTAGCATCAAGACGCTGCACACGCCCCCTTCACTTGTGTCCTCTAGGAGACCTGGTGCCACGAGTCTACCATGCCCTACAGACTCAGGCAAGCTCGTGTCATGACCTCCGTTGTGAGGGTCTTCTTGCTCTGCAGTCTCTTGCTTCTGCAGGGAGTTGCCGAACAGCCACGAGATTGGACCAGTGATCCCAATACTAAAGAGGTAGAGGCCGGGCAATGTAGTCAGCTTTGGGTCCCACTGGGGTAAAAAGATTATTATTTTTACTATTGATATTATTTTAATTATTATATTCCTCATTTACTGGAGGGGAAAGAATAGGAAACTTCTGGTTGACATGTCCGCCCCAATAAAAAATTTTTGAAAATTAAAATAGTCCTAAAAATGAATTTATGTTTGAAATTTTCACACAAACTGAAAACGAGACCTCACAAAGAGTAGGATGTCATCTGTCATGTGTTGGACAGTGGATGTACATTTACCATCACTCCTAAGTTCTCTCTCACTCTACAGCATAACCTCACCTCGTTAAATTTCCCCTGGCAATACTTCTGAGCTTGGGGGATGTGGAAGGCCTCGTCTACAATAGGACTCGGCTGCAGTCTGTACACGACAACCATGTACAGATAGGTGACTGAGAAAACTGCAGTAACCACTCCAAATACCACAACTGCTGGTACCTGGTGGTTACAGTATTTCCTATACCACCGAGCTTGGTTGTTCAAGTGGCCACCAGCTGCTTGGTTGAAATTGCATGCATTGAGCTGTGATTGATTGTCTCGTTGAAACTGGTAGCTGCAGCTCCTGGCTAGCTGGTCATCTGTGAGATTGGTGGCCTCCAGAGGCTCTCCAACCATTGGAGAATAAACTTGGTTAAAATTGTCAACACTGCAAGCTGAGTTGGGAGGTAGGTGTAGCAGTGGCTGATCAGCCATGCTGTGACTGCAGATGTGGTGATGGTTCAAGTCTCCGTGCTGCAGCTGCATGGGCTCAAATGGAGTCATTCGAGGCCGAGTGCCCATGCACTGGCACTGGACTCCGTGTGCATCACAGCTGCCATGGAGCGCAGGCTGGGGGAAAGGCGAGTAAGGGGGAGGCGGGCTGCGATTTGATCCCCTCATTCCTCTCACTCTTGTTTTACTTGCTCAAAATCATAGATGTTGATACCAATTTACTCCAACTCTGAATTAGACATGAATAATCTCTTTTAAATTAATAATGTTAGTTTGAATTTTTTTAAAATGACATGAGAATTAACTTTACTTAAATTTGGAATTTCTTGTTGAAGTATACTTCATTGTTCCATTGTTGAGAGCATGAAGCCTACCTCAACATTGATGTGTCTGGAATATGAGTCTGTGGTGAATGAATGGTAGAGATCAGTGGCTTGAAGGTCATCTCCCTAGCAGGAGCTGCAAAAATAGTTATATTGAAAGATTTATGGCATGAAGTATCATTTATTCATTATTACAATGATATAAAAATGAATGTATGATGATACACTTGAGCCTAGTTCTTATGAATTCTTGTAAATTATTTAATTTAAAATTAGACATTCTATTTCCCCTGATTATTGCCAGGCTGTGTGCCTGTGAGGAGTACTTCACAAGCCCCAGCACAAATTGATTCTGTGTGGTCTTTTTTTATTTTTCATCAGTTTGCAGTGCCTTGAGGTTTTCTGATGTTCTTTTTGAGTCAGAAAAACTGTCAGAATTATTAAAGCATAACAAAGATTTGAAAACTGTGCAACCTCTTAAATTTGTAAAAAAATAATTATGAACCACCATATAATAGATATGTATTTGAATTGGCTAGTGGAGTTTGAATAATAAATTGGTTGTAACTTTTTGTTGTTTCTAGACCCAAAAAAAACAGAATTCAAACCCCCAGACACAAAGAATTGAATATTTAAAAACAAGGTCATTATGAAGACAACCTTAAGGTATGTATACTAATGAAGGACTTTCTTCCTGGCAAAATTAGTTCATTTTATACCATTGAAGAACATGGCTGGACTGAGAACATTAGTCTATAATCTGCAATCCACAGTATTTGCTTTATGTTCATGCTACAAATCTATAGCTGTCACTGATGAATTGAATACTATGTTTTGCATGGATTGTAGATTGTATATACCAACCCTTATGAACTTGTATAACAACTTGCTAGCCTGTATACCAAGACACTAGTTTTTAAAAAAAATTCCATGCATATGACCAGTATTGAAAGGCAATCACAATTCCTGAACATTTAATAAAACTATTCAGAACAACAGCCTTAATAAATTAAGCCACACATAAATAAGGCTCTGAATACATTTCTAAAATTGCTTAGCAATGAAAAATTGTTGTGAAAGCCTTGACCTCAATAAACAAGTTAAATTTTTTGTGCTGTACTACAGAAAACACGAGAATTGGCAGGTTATTTTGGAAGGAATGGCCCACGGTAGCCTTGGAATGGCAGCCTTGGTGGCTGCCTTAATTTATTGGCAGCCACCGTAGTCGAGTGGTATGCGGCCCGTGTTCTGTATCGGGTCTCTGCTTGTGCAGAAAGACTGCGTGCGGGT
>VCRD01008477.1:0-17488 GCA_006783055.1 Trinorchestia longiramus
TCATGTTCGCAAAGATTCGAACCTCACACCTGCAACACAAAGAAGACAGCATGTTAGCAACGGTTAAAGGGTGAGTACATTTTTTGTAGACACCCTATATTAACACGTTGCCTCCGATTGCCTGATTGATGTAAAACTTCACTTTGTACGCATAGTCACTAGAAGGATCTGAAAAAATTACAGAACCTAACTTAAGTGGTACACATACGTACCACTTCGGAGTCAACGTGTTAAGTAGTCTAAAAGCGATCAACCGAGCGTTGCAAAAACTGCATTTATGTCTATGCAACGAGGAGTTGAGCAGGTCTGCCACGCTTAAGCTATGGGAAATTATGTTATATAAATATATAGTTATGGGCATATTAACTTGTCGCTTTCTCCGCAACGGAGGTTGCGTATGGAAACATCAACTTTGGCATAATTTCAAATACTAAATTAAAAAATGTAAATTGTTAAATGAAGAGAATACAGAATAAATAAATGAAAGCGGAACGGCAACAACCTGCGGCATTGTAAGGCATTAAAAACTTAATTACGCTAGAACTGACGGTGCATCAAAAGTTTTGTCAAGTCACCACAATGATGGCCACCACTTAATAAATTAAGTCCTGGGGATAAAATGAACTCCGACTACAAACTTCGGCGTCAGAGTGTGAGAAGTATCCGCCTGTAACTGATGCACAATGCATTATAATATGAAACGCGTCAGTTTTCGTTCTTAAAATCGCTTGAATAATGAGCAGAATACTACAGCATCTTCTCATTAGGCGCACACAACAGTGAAATGAATAGCTAGGAAAGGGATAAGAAAATACTTCATGTGCTGTCGCTTACTGTCGTTCTCTGCAAATTCTCGCCGCTCTAATAAAATGGAGCTTATCTCGGCAGCTTTGAATCTGCATCGTGACCGCACGACGCGTACGACAAAAGTTGACTTTAAGAACACGACTGTGTGATGGAGGTCCGTTTGAAGGACGATATAGAAAGACATACGTGGACGTTCATAATCAAATGATAAAAGAAGCTTAAATTTTCAGCTATGCTACAGAGACGAAACTTGGTAGTAGGATAACTTGATTCGGTACGAATTTAAAAGTACAAGTTTTTCGTTATGCATGATTTTACAACACGAAAATGAACATAAAAAAAGTAACTTCACAGGGGAACAATGCATAGAAAAATTGTAAAACAATGACGCAGTCTTTTTTATAATTCATAGCAGTATTTGACAAAAAATGATGCACAGAAACACATGCTAATAAAAGTTGAAAATGCGTATAAACGTATCACATAAATTGGGTATCGCAGATTAAAATATAAACCATCATGTAGAGAAATCTATTTAGTCAAACGCTAGAATTTAACAAACAAATTAAGCTATGAAGAATAATTATTTTAAGAACTAGCAGGCACAAAATATAATAATTCACAACTACAAATGGCAATCCAAACACAGAAACCGTTACGAAAAAAATACACGAATGAAAAAAACTGTTAGAAAACATTGACTAGGAAAGAGGGTTCAGAAAAATAGACACCAGTAGAGGATCCGAGGCTAAGATCAACCGAGATGGCAATTGGAAATGCGATTACGGTGAGCCCAACAAACGAGGGTTCAAGGGGAACAAAGGGAGCACTGTTCCCTCGCTGAGGCCAGCAGTCGTAAAGTCTAAAAAATGAGCCACAACAAGCAGGGAGCATTCATGCGCAGTGAGCCAGCCAATGGAATTTGTGTGTAAGGAAAAGGTACGGTGGCGATGCGATAAGTGTGCCTACGAAAAATGTTAAACGGTTTACGCAAGAAACTTACAAGACACCACACACGTTAATCATGAGTATCAACACTTTATTTCACAAACTTATATTATGACAATTGGTCATGGCTGAATATGAGAGCATGACAGTCAAGACATTTCATCGAAACCAACGGAAACATTTACTTACAAACGATGGAAGTTCTTCAGGCACGTGTCCATTATTTAAGTACATTTAACCCATTAACGCCGATCATACTATATATAATAGGTAAAGTGCATTAGAAATCATTCACTTTAGTCCCATTCTAAATGATTCGTTCTACATTACGGTAAAACTACATGAAAATGAGAGAAAATAAATGATAATTTACCCAATATTTCGATCAGTCTGAAAATAATTTCGTCGTTAAAGGGTTAAAACTGAGACCATCAAAAGCAAAGACGCAGTAGCTCCATGAAGGCCATCCCGCAGTGTGAGGACGGAAGCAAGAGACCTGAAGGTGCACTCCACGCCTAGAGAGTGGAGAGAGTTGCGAGATCGTGAGAAGAGCCCTCACGATAACAGCTAACTCGTCTTCTCACACGTCGACGGGATCTCAGGGAGCAGACTGCCCTCTCCCCTCTCTTCTCCCCTCCCCTCACTCTCCCCCTCGTCACCCATACTCATTAAGTTCATTCTCGGATAAGAGGGGATTGATGAATATGAGGGATTGATTCAATAAGTATAAAACCCATACAACATAATATGCTGAATTGCCGTGAACGAGTGTAAAAATTGCAGAAATCCAGAAAACTTTGATAAGAATTTCAAATTCAAGAAATAAACGCAGAGTTAATTTTTAAAACACAATCTTTTTTGCCACTGCTTTGACAAGCGCAGAAATTCAATAAGTAATGCTAAACAAAAATGGCAACGCGTACCTGCAAGCTTAATAATTTATAATAAAAAAATTAATGACACCCTCACAAAGGCAATATAAAAAGTATGATCACACTACGGAAACATCACAAAGAAACGAGTGAAGAATACAAATAACTCATGTCACAAAAAAACGTGCCAGTCAGCACAATGAAAACATATTCTTTAATAAACTTGAATATTTTTTATTGTAATCTCTCGCGCTTGTTATGTTCTTGCATTAACAAACATGCCTTGTCCTGTAGTTCCGCCTCAGCGACTGTTTACATTCATGCTCCCTGACCCGCCACGTCGCACTAAAGCACATCCAGCAACCACATTTTCATGATCAAAATATTATTTGACAAAATATTAAACAAATATTAGATGCGTCTGTGTACTTGATGATTCAACAGGGTTTGTATATTGGAACACTCATTTTCATTATTCTTTCGCGCCAAATTTCTTCTACGAGTTCAATTTTCCCGTTTTCTTACATCCCCAAGATTCGAGTGTCTTTCCCCCCCAGGTCCACCTGCATAGGTTAAAAGCCCTTCCTTCGTAGAGAAGAGTTCCCAACTGCACTATCTAGCCCCGAACAAGAGCTTGCGTAACGGCAATAACAATAAAGAATGCCTGATAATGAAGCACCACTCGGCGCATCTCCACTACTAAACAAAGGCGCGATCGCGCTCAGGTCCTTCGTAATTTTCATCTCTGCAGGACAGGGGGCGAGCTTCGAATGCGACATGAGGAAAATACAGCACATGTAGAGGAGAAGTTTTTGGTGCAATCGAGTGCTTTCTGGACGCTCGTCCTGAATGCAACAAAAGACGATAATAGAAACCCTCCACATGGACTAAATTTTTGTATTGCAACTAATCGTTTGTTATAGTAACGGTATTTCTTAAGAGTGGGTTCAGAGATAATGTAAATGGTGTTGCAGGAAGTTATGTACTGCTACTTAAAAAGACGTCCTCAGTACACCAAATAAGGAGTGTCAGTGTGTACACGTATTCAACTTGGACTTCGTGTATAGCTCTCTAGTACGATACTTTTCTAAGGAAACTTGCTCAAAGTACCTAGACTGAGAAATAACTGTCGTCTAGGCTGAATACCACTAGAGTAATGAAGATATGCGCAGAATAGTGTACCTCTTAAAACATGTACTTTTGAAATCGAGCAACTTACTGCTTATGAAATTAAACAATGGAAAAAACTGCGTCAAACTTTAATTTTGATTCGCAGTTGATGCAAATTTCACAGCAGGCAACTAGCGCTCTATGTTGCAGTGCAGTCATTATTGATCCAATCTGCACAGCTGAGGAAGAAATGAGTAGGGATGACAGTGTAGATGATGAACTGATCATATTAAGCTACATCTTGTTCGTTTTACGAAACATATAACAATTGAGTTATACTTCCAAGGTGTATTAAACTTATACATAATAAACTATAATGTGAAATTCTTTCAAAAGAACGCTTAAATCCATGTTGAAAAAAAATAAATGATCAGATCATGAAAATCAACTACACTCATTAAAAAACAAGTACATTGAACGAATAATTCGAAATTTGCCACGCGTTTTCTGCGAAGCTGATCAGGAAACTGATCATATACTCTATGAGCATGCGGCGTATCCCGGTTATATGTGTTTTATTACTCATATTACTATCAGCACGAGACTACTTGAATGCACACTCTCCAATAGATAACAGAAGAGCCTTTCAAAGCAGTTTTACAAGTTGGTAATCTCAGAGGAATGAGCATGCATATTCCGATGATGTATCGAATGACCCAATACACAATCTTTGTATAATGTTTCATTACAATGAGGCACGAATGAAAAGTTAACTTCTGTACTACGCTTTAGAAGACACTTTGTGTGAGGAAACTACGCTTATTGTGAGGCATGCGGAGACTCTCCCATCTCTGAGAAGTAGAAGTCGTCTTATTTATGATAAAAACAAGAGAAATTGTCAGGAGTCACGGGCTAGTGATCAGCGATGTTGAAGGGGGAGTCAGGAGTGAGGGAAGAGAGGGGGTGAGGGAGGTGAGGGGTTCAAGGAACGAGGGTAGATCAGCCATAAAAACTGCAGGAGGAACGAGGGGAGAGGGAGGGAGGAGTGCAGGAGAGGGGGCCGAAAGTAAAAGTAGGACTCGTAGAGGCCACGCATGGCTGGATGGAAGAAACAGCATCTCATGCAAGTGTGTAGTGCAAAACAGGCACCAGAAACATAGAAAAGATATTAACTGTTTAATATGAACATACATATATCCAATGTATACATACCATAATAGGAGCAGTGCTTGTGAAAATACGCTACCACCCTGAACGTGGTACTAACACCCAATTGCTTCAAATAAAGGCGTTAATGCACTAGTCCGTTTTTCCTCCTAACACACTTTAATAGCAATAGTTTACCCCTATAGCTACTGGAAGTGTTTCGAAAGCGGCGATGACTATCTTATCGAGACTAAAAAAGTAAAGAACGTTTTATTACAATAAAGTTCGTATTCGTCCAGGATCCCTCGCGTACAATGCATCGCTGACCGCATACACAAGATAAAAAGCAAGTCTCGTCTAACTATTAGAACAAACCCACAACAGCCACCAGCAAACAATGCTTACTCTGTGATCAATGGATACAGAAACCTTTACGGAACTATAAAGGTTTCATTCTACGGAACAAACACGACACTGCTCAATGGCGGTACAAACTTAGGCCGTTCCTTACAGAACTCCTTACGATAAGTAATGCGAAAAATCGCTTCCACAATATTTTCGACGATAGCAATCCTGGCATCACACCTAGTCCATGAGAATGAAAGTTTCTCACACGTGCTGGAGGATTGCCTCATCACATCCCTTGTAGGGGAGAGCAGGCAAATCTTGTTCTCAGAGCAAGCTTTGGAGACTATAAAGTTAAAAGCTGGTATAAGAGAATTCAATTATCTCTATTACAACATCCATAAGACAAAAACAATTCTTCAGTGGTCTTCCCAATGTATTAAAGAAACTCAGAACCCCCTAGAGCTGAAGAAGTCTATTTCAACACACTAAGTAAAGAATAAAATTCTCCAGTGCATGCAATAAATCCTCAACAACGTTCAGATTAAATTTAATTTGTTCTATTGCGTTAAGGCGCTCGTAATTTTCCAATTCCCCGTTCATCATTAAAATTAAACAGATAACGACTGTCATTTACCTGACTCGTCCTACAATTAACGTGCCTGACTTGCCAACCAGTAACAGAGCAGCAGAATCTCATTCATTAGTTGTCAGGTGATTGCTTTGATTAGTTAATATTATTACAGGACAAAAAAGATAATTATGTCACACGTAAACCATACATTTCAGTATCTGAATATACCAACTCGAAACAGCGCAATAATATTGAAATAAAAATAATATCACCTCATACACGTCATCATAATTAAGTAATAATTCACGAACATCTAAAAATAATTGCCGATAATGAGTAGACATCCAGACAAGTTCAGCTTAGAAGTGAACGATTGTCCAAAACTAAAGCAAGTCCTGCCCGCACACAGCAAGAGAAGTCTCATTTGGGCCCAACTTTAGGAAGCTCGCAGCTTTGCATGGCTCAGCTTCAGAAGCCCAACACGCAAAGTTTTGTTTTCTGATTGCAAGAGCCCCTGCAAGAAGAAGCCATTAATATATAATGACAGGAGCCGTCAGAAGGATGATCAGGTTGACAAGTAGTCCCACACCGCCACGGGCACTGAAGATAAGCAACGAGCTCGTTATCAGGCTTATCAGCTGGTAGTTGGGGCGGTCAAGTGCCGACTACAACAATAGCGGCACTCATCTCGCACGAGATTACGAGAGATAAGCACCACAGTGCCACCACATCAAGTCATTGTCACGCTAAAGTAACGCACTTCCATGATAAGGCGCGTGCCTCTACTCTACTCTCTCTCCAGAGCATCTAACCCGTGCTTCTGAGTAGCAATACAGGGTGGCCCACGAATTACTGACCCTTTTAAAATGCTATAACCATGAAACTAGTTAACAAGGATAAGTGTTAACTCTGGGTATAGATACACCAAAAAAATTACAATTCCCGCTTCAATATAAACGAAACATCTCTCTACCATTCCTAGTTTTATAGTTATAGCGTTTTTAAAAGTGGTCAGTAACTTATGGCCCACCCACCCTGTATTTACATACTTGAGGCCTGCTCGCGCCGAGGCGTCTTAAACGTTACTTCGCGCATAAAATTGCAGTTTTGCTAATTTTAGAGAGATTCTGGCGCGCATAATAGCCAACTGTACTAACTCAGCCTCACACCAGGTCTTTTTATTAGCGCTCAATTATTTGAGCCGGAAAATTCATTAATAAAGGACAACATTGTAGATTTCCCTGGCTTGAAGTTAAACTCAATTTTATTTCTTCTAAGTGATAAGTTACAGCAGGTTGCGTTAAGGGCATTTTTTTGAGCAAAGAGCATGAGATACACGACGATGGGGGATAAATTCTTTTACAGTTTCAAAACTCAATTAAGAATCTCCTCCAAAGAAGCCAAATGGTGAGCTAAATTGATATTCTAACTGCACTGACGAAGTTAAAGTTCCAATGAAAGACAGCGCTCAGTCTATCCAAAACTTGCAGTGAATTATTAACATTTCTCTCTTCATGCGACAATGAAGTCAACATTATAATTTCAACTAAAAGTAGTGAGACAGATTTAGAGGGAAACCATGTTTGTGAATTCAACTTCTATTGCCATCACCTGCAATATACATAAGCAACAGAGACGCTCATTGATCTGGACCTACGAAGAACATACATCAAATGACTATTTGTACCTTAGAATATACATATATGACGCATATTTTACAATATCATGGCATGAGGTATACAACTCAACTCACTGTTTAGCGCAGCCAAGCGTACCTTCCTCGGCCAGACTAGTAAACGTCTTGAGAGTTTCGTAAAATAAATTACTAGTTTGTTCTAATTCAGAGGCCTGAATGTTGCGTTGCCGCACAAGATCAGACCTACACGAGTGCACAACCTCACGCTCATGAATGAAGTGTTCGGTGCGACAGAGGAATAGAAATGCTTCTGTTTCAGTACCTTCATAACGGATCACTCTGTCACAAGCATGACATGCAACTCACACGCGCACGTAACTTCTTCGATTACTCACACAATTACTTCTTATACTAATAGCATTGCAGTGCCACGCGTGGCACGTGGTAATTGTATTTGTCCACCTGAATTTGAAGTGGATGGGCTCTGTGCATCACTGTATTAATATAGTTATTAGTGCGAAGCAACTTCTAGTTTGGAGCCGCCGAGAGCAATAAAGACCATACTCGCCCTCAGCTCACGATACTTCGCAAATTATAAGCGCTGAAAAACCCTGCTAAACAATTGAACAAGTAAGTAAAGTTCAGTCTGTAGCTCAACTTTGAAAATGATTCAGGATTAAAAAGCATCGAAACGTGAACACATAAATACAACACCACGCGCCATTATGAATTGAATTCACGAATCAGAACTGTTTGAAATCATGAGCTGACAACGCCTAATCATCATTATTCAAACGCAAGGCAAAAAACCAGCAGCCCCCCAAACTCTGAACTCATAGCGTCCATTAGAGGTCACACCGTCCCTGCGCCCAGCGCCACTTCCCGCCGCGTTGTCCAGGACGATGATCATACAGTCACGCACGCACGGACAGTCAGTCAGCAGGCGTAGTCGCGCGCCACCACCACCTAATGACCACGACTTTACTGTACAGAGGGACGTAATGACCACGCGTCTACTGTACAGAGGCACGTAATGACCACGACTCTACTGTACAGAGGCACGTAATGACCACGACTCTGCTGTACAGAGGCATCTAATGACCACGACTCTACTGTACAGAGGCAGTTATGCAGCGTATATTGTTGAATTACAGGCGAACTAAACGTAAATGTTTGATTCAGGTGTGTCTCGTAATACAGCAAGGCCATTAACGATCTTTGAACGCTCGCACCAGTTGAGTGTAAAGGCTCCAATATCAATGGAAGTCAATAACACAGCAATGTAAGAACGTAGATGAAAGAGAATTACCAACGATGAAAATCCGTCAACGTGTAAATTGCGCACGATACGACAATAGCGCCAGACAGACGCTTCATATGCGTAACAACGATGAAATAAACCAATAAAATCCAACGAGCGAATTTATATCTACTGCAGTATACAACGCATTTGCATAACGAGACAAGTAAAATTGTTAATATTGTCGCCACAACAAGATCTCTTGCGAACAACCACGTACATCAGGAGATAAAAATAAACACAAACAGCAAAAATAGTTGTTGTATGTCGCAGAAGAGAAACGTCGGCTGAGTTTATGGAGGTAGACTGATGTAGCAATGAGTTCAATACTCAATACATTCCTTAGCCTGAGCCAAAGACCTCGGCAGGCAGTGAACAATACTTACACCTTGACACTGAAGCAATACTTCCACTACGATACTGAAGCAATACTTTCACTACGATACTGAAGCAATACTTCCACTACGATACTGAAGCAATACTTCCACTACGACACTGAAGCAATACTTCCACTACGATACTGAAGCAATACTTCCACTACGATACTGAAACAATACTTTTACTACGATACTGAAGCAATACTTCCACTACGATACTGAAGCAATACTTCCACTACGATACTGAAGCAATATTTACACCTTGAAGACGCTGAAGCAATACTTCTACCTTCACGACACAAGCAATACTTGCACCTTCACGATACTGAATCAATACTCACGCTCTGAGAAGAGGCAATAGTAACACCCTGACAACAGAGACAATACTTACTCCCTGACGATATTGAAGCAATATTGCGCTCATCAGTAACTAGAAGTGATACAGCAAGCAACAATCAATAACAAAGGAAACACTCACAAAGAACACGAAAAAAAGCGAACACAAAACATCGCACAAGATTGTGTGGTGTAGCAACACCTACGCCCAACTCAGCTTTGTGTCAGATCAAAAACCACACGATCCAGATAATGTATGTCGTTTTTGTGCAATTCAGCCAAATGCTGCATCAATCATTAAGCCTACCATGTAATTACCCTAGCAAGGTTATAGAAAAGGAAGCGCAAATAAGTGTCATGATTGCAGCGTATGATTGTATATTATTAAATGCACATGAAAATGATTGCATCAGTTGCCAAACGGAGTCCACTCGCCACAGACACGACACTCAAATATGTTAACGACAGCGCACACGCTAAACAGAAGCAATGAGATTATAAAATATATAAAAGGCACTATAATATACAGGAACCATTTTGTGAGGATCCAGAATACTCTGCTGAGTAATGCAGCTTTTTACGTAGCTTCAAATAAGTCGCTAATTTTGCTTGGTGTCATACGATAGCTCTGATAGTTCACACACAGAATGCCTCAACCAATCACAAGCTGGTATCAGACGTCTTGCTGGACATTAATTCAGAAGCAGTGGCGGAGTCCAAGTCCTTCCAATTTGAGGAGTAATTAATGTGCAGATGGGGATCAGAATGAACTCAATATGCTAACTCTGCAACGGCGACCAAGTCAGTCAATCAGTCATATGCAATCATTAATTACTATACACCTTAATTCATCACACACGCATGCACGTCTCAAGGAATGGCAAATTCATGCCATCACTGTAACAGATAATTCAATCAAAAATGTCCACTACGTACAAAACAGAAAGCAATGAAACGATAATTTGGTTAAAAAGATTCTATTGTGGCGGCAGTAGTAAATATCTTCTTAGGTCATGTGAATGCGTTCCATATCACAGCAAATATTTTTGGTCCCTACATCTCTTCACTCTCATGATACACTAAGCCTAAGTGACTATTATAAGGAGAATATTACAACTGAATGTACCATACCTAAACATTTCAAGATTGAGAGTAGGTGGAAGTTAAGATTTGAAGGATGGCTCTATTTCACTGGTACGCGATGACGCGAGTTGCAACTGGCAGGAGACTGCACACCACTAAAACACGCCGTCATACGAAAGCGACAAGGCAAACACATTTGTGCGTATCGAGGACCGCCCAAACGGGCGTGTCTATTTGCGGCAGAGACGAGGGCAAATACAGCGTCCGGGCTCATTCCATCAGCAACACGAACATTCCCTGTGCACCATTCCATGGCGTGGCAAATGGCAAGCAGCATGTTTCTATGTACAAAACTGGGCCTAAGCCTAGACTGATGGTCTTTCAATTAGATGAGAGAGCAATCGGAGAGATTACTTCAAAGTTATAGGCATCAACGTTATGATTTCTTCGTGGGAAATTGATTAGTTTCGAGTGACTTTTAGAGACAGATATTCAGCTGTGTCAAATTGTATCCAAGTTACGAAGAGGATCAAGTAAATTTATATCAAATTACTGATCAGACATCAAAGCAATCCAAGGCTAAATAACAGCAAGTCTCGAGGAAACCCACGTATAGAAGATTAGTAATAATGAACTGTCCACATAGAGTCTCAAACATCACCAGGTAATGGAAAACATGAGTAATAATTTCGAATTTTAAGTCCAGGATTTAGATCACAACCAACTAGCCACGCAAAAAGTAAATAAACACATATACGATCAAATAAAACGAATTTTCACAACATTTCTACTGACATGAGCAAATCGGTTTTACGCCAGGCCAGTAGTTCCCAACCTTTACCAGGTCTGGTGACTTATGACGACCTATTTTGGAACAAATTATCGATCCATGCTCCCATTCCTTCAGATAACTATGTGTGTTCCTTTGTACTTGGAAAACTCGTTTATAATGGAACGCTATTCCGTAAAACACAAACACACAAATGTATGTATCAGGTGAATTCATAAATAATTGAAAATGGAGTCGCGGACCAAAGGTTGGGAAACACTGCGCTAGGCTGTCTATGATCACTAAAAGATGAACTGCAAGGGATTTCACCCACGAATGATCAAAATATTAGTAGATGCATGTATCAAAAACTTAAAACTCATAGTTATTACTTGCACGAAAAAATTAACATATATACACACACAGAAGCGTACAACTAACTATATCAGGCACAATCGAATAGAGGATGTGCAGCATTGAACGCTGCTATGAAATTGGTGGCGAAGAGCAGCGACATCATTGCAACGTAGTGCGTGCTAAAGCTCCATCAAGCAACTAGAGGGCTGAGCAGATAGTCGGGTTATCTTAAAAGCAGAATTCTGTCAACAATACCTATGCATCATATTTTCTTCAGGTAGAACTTTTCATCGACATTTTTCTAAATCAGACTTATCGTAATTCATGGAAGTAAATGGAGAACAGGATTGCGGTTCGACCACCATAGCCCCGCAACAGAGAAGCGTCATATGACGCGCCCTCAACAATGCATAGCTACAAAGCACAAGGAGTGGCCAGAAGATAAAGCTTTCTAAAAAAAAACACTCAGACACCAAGGTGAGGGTTCTCAAGTACAGTGCCTCTCCCCTCCTAGAACGGATAAGAACATCAGAAAAGAAAACTAAGCTGACGTAGAATTTACAGCCCTCTCTGCACGGCGGACCACCTCGTCGGAGAGCTGCTTTGTTTTGTAGTCGTATTTAGAAGACAAAATAGTGAAAGCATGAGAGCAAGTGGACCTCAATGATTTGCAATGGTAAAAGATAAAACTATGTTCCCTAACGACAGCTTAAGTACTGTTAATTAAATCGCGGAAACAAAAGAATCGTTCAGATTTGTTAAAGATGTTTCGAAACAAAACGACCCCGTAAATTAGGGGTCGGCAAAGTGGTCGATATCGACCCCTGGGGGTCGAGGACAGAACTCAAGGGGTCGATAAATTTATGGGGGTCGGAAGGGGGTCCATTAAGGACATATATGGTTGAAGCTGGTTTTAGCCATGCGAATGCGATTCTAAGAGAGAAAAGAAATAGACTAAACTTGGAAAACCGTGGTGATTTACGGTTAAAGCTTACCAATTTTAAACCAAATATCAATAGCCTTGCTGCCGCTCATCAAGCTCATCCATCTCATTAATATCAAGTTCATTGATAAATAGGTAAGTCAATGTATTTTTCATTATTCTGTTTTGATAAAAAGAATAGTGCGTATTTCCATGGCAGTTAATATTATTGTCAAGTAGCACATTTGTTTTATATAACTTAGTTCGTATCAATTTTTCAACGATAAGTATTGTTAGACTTCGAAACAGTCAAAATTCTGTATACGTAGGTAAACTTCTATTCTTTTCTTCTTTACTTTAAATCAGTGAAGACTGCCTCTTTCTCTTAATATATATCTCCAAACATTGTATAGGGTACAACATAAGATTGGTTTGGTATATAACATTTCTCTTTATTTTTGGTCATCAAAAATGTCAATAATGGTTTAATATTTTTTCAGCTATTTGTATGTGTGTGTGTGCATGGAAGGGGTCAATGTAAATACACATATCCTACGAAGGGGTCGACGGGTAAAAAAGTTTGCCGACCCCTGCCGTAAATAGTCTATAATGAGTTAAACACGACAGAAGAAAGACTAATTGCAATATGAAATGAGCAAAGAGAAAACAGATAGTAGGTAATCCAGAAAGTCCGTTCGGGTTTAATTGATTCCAACTTCCCTTGAAAACCCAAAAAACTTTTTGTCCCAATAATTCTCCTGAATTTCATGTTCTATTCTTAATTTTCAGAAATGTAAGCTCGACTTTGTTTATCGTTAAGGAAATGTTAATCAACTGCAGAAAAGTGTTACGAAGCGATGCCAGAGAGAACGATAAATTTCAAACTGATCTGAATAAAACTACACCGGTACATTAGTATTTATTTCATACCGTTCATTATCTGAGAGACGTTTTGCTTTATGTAGACGTCATTTGGCATTTCAGCGCAATTACAATGTGTTCCTCGCTAGCGTTAGTAAATACAGTTCATAGAACATTATGACCTGGAATAGCTCAACAATCTTCAAGCAGCCTTTTACACCGAACACACCATTCTGTGTTCTGATTTTTATTTCTCTTCTCTCAATAGGTTTGAATCGCACATCTTGAAAAGTAGAGCAGAAAAAGTTGCTAAAATAACCCTTCAGGAAACAACACAACTCAATTTTTCGAGGTAACGAGTACCTGCCTCCAGAGCACAACCACAGGCCCGTAACACGGGGCTAAGAGGACAGCTAAAGTTGACCCGCTGTTGCAGTGCGCCAGCTGTCAGCGCATGCATATGGCGGCACACACCGCTTCTTAACACGTTTGTTGCGATGCGACCCACCAGTGGGTCACTTAGGTTCGGTTCTGTAATTTTTTCAGATCCTTCTAGTGACTATGCGTATAAAGTGAAGATTTACACCAATCAGGCAATCGGAGGCAACGTGTTAACACGTTTGTTGCGATGCGACCCACCAGTGGGTCACTTAAGTTAGGTTCTGTAATTTTTTCAGATCCTTCTAGTGACTATGCGTACAAAGAAGTTTTACACCAATCAGGCAATCGCAACAAACGTGTTAAAGAGCTAAAGAAAGTCGGCTTAAAAATTTAGTGAATTTCGCTCCAGAAAGGCGAGGATTAGCGAGATGCATGATCTCCACTGGGTCACGCGTAACAGGTTAATAACTTCTATAAAGTCCTATTTTCTTGAGTCATTCAGGCTCCTACAGCACAACATCTACATATTCACGTACTCATGAACTTGAATGAAGGATTCCGTTTTTTTTTCAATTAAATGTGTGGTTAACGAATCTAATTCGTAATTGAAAATGAACACATCACCAGTGTCATGTTTGAGGTTAGAATTGAAGTTACACACGCACAGAAATAGGGAGTATCACTAACACACCCTCACACTCAGTACAATATAAAGAACTCGTGAGTCGTCGCAGTAAAGTAGGGGGACATGAAGGCCCAGATGGTGAGCGTAGCTTCCATATGGGACGCACCAGCTGCAGATGGACGTGGTCGAGCATCGTCATGCATCACACATTTGTCACATCACAACTTGGCGAAGCCGGCGTCTCAAACCAACGCTAAATCTGTACTGCGCACAGTATCAATACTAACCTGAATAAATATACAGGATGTCCATAAAGTCTTGTAATATTCTGTATTTCTTAGACTGGCAAAATATGTTAAAATCTTTATTTTAGCTACTTAATGTATTCCTTAGACTGGTAAATATGTTTAAATCTTTATTTTAGCTTCTTAATGTGTTCCCTACCGATTAAATGTTTAAATCTTTATTTTAGCTTCTTAATGTATTCCCTACTGATTAAATGTTTAAATCTTTATTTTAGCTTCTTAATTTATTCCTTAGACAGGTAAAATATGTTTCAATCTTTATTTTAGCTTCTAGATGTATTTTTTAGATTGGGATATTTTATTACTATTGTAATAAATTTTTATGACTCTATGGACACCCTGTACAACTAAACCTACCAAAGAAGGCAAAATATGAAGTGACAGTGGTCATGTACACTCAAAAAAAGGAAAACCGTCGAGGAATAATGAACATCGGCTGTTAATTCTGAAGACAAAGACAAGAGAAGAGAAGCAATGAAAAGACTGTGACTCACGCACACGCTATAAAAAGTAGACGACTGCACTTAAAGTAAATACGGAAAGGAGCGACAAAAATACCGAGTACAGTCATAGACCACGATAGTCTCGTGAAGAATTTACGGTGAAATAAGACTAGGAAGAAATTCACGGTAGTGAATACAACTAGCTGATGACCAGAGGCAAGTCAAGACTTGCTATTATTGTATTATATATTCGTTGTTTACCCTGCTTGCTGGTAGAGATGTAAACCATCATGCTTGTATGACTCATCCCTGACAATGTCCTACACTTCCAACAGAACTTGCTTTCGGGGCGAAAAGTTCGCGTGGACACCGTAAAAATGAGCAAAATTATCACAAAGAGAGGATAAAAACAGAGTCGCTGAGTAATGAGGCCTACTCTGGGAGACGTTGAGCGAGTTTATGGGAAGATCTGATGGATCAGACATCCAGTTAATCCTGATCGCCTTCATCCGACACTGACTCAACAGCTCTTAGATGCCAAATAATTGAAGACAAGAAAGAACGCAAACATTTGACCTGTTTGTAATGAAATTGAGTTGTCACTGACGTAGTTTTAATTTTTTAGGTACACAATTCCGCTTGAAAAACGGCAGTTATTTCAGAACACCCACAAGTTATCTTTTTGTTTCTGTATTTGTACACATCTCTTAGCATTGGTAAATAAAAGAAATTATTCCCAGAGATTATTCGGATACATTACTTCAACAACTTCTGTTGATAAAACCATTTTTATAGTGAAGAAAAGAAACCCAGAACATAACGAACACCGTCCACTAACCTCAAAAAGCAAGCACTGGATGCGTCGTATTCTTGACTTCAGAAAACTCATGACACTAAAGGGAGATTATAGGTACATATAACCCACTATATGTATAATAACACACAGTCTGTTGTTTCCTTGCTTGGTCCGTCTCTCTGCCACGTTCTTATGGATTTAGATAGGGGAAAATTCGGTAGGGTATACATGTATTGTAAGCATTGTATTGTGGATACCAAGAGCTCATCTTTCAATCTGGAAACTGCTTCGCAAAGCCCGCGTCCACTGGCAAATCAAACGAAAAAATTCGGTAAAAACACGTGTTTTTTGTATTTTATTTTATTTTCTATATATATATATATATATATATATATATATATATATATATATATATATATATATATACATATGCGCCCCAACAGCGGAGCACTAGAAGGCACTTCAGGACACGGAGGGTCTCGGTGCACGCCGCTCAACTCGAGCATCAAAGCAGACATACAAGGGAAGAAAGCTTTGTCGGAAACATCCAAAGCAGCAGAGCAGAATAAATGAACCTCGAGTGTCACAAGAAGTCGAGAAGTTTGGTTATTTCATCGCCTGTAACTTCAAACATAGACTTCACTTTTTTGAGGATTTGTGAACTCGTCCCACAATGTTTGAGCAGAGAAGCCTTATTTTTCTAGTTTTGCCTCGTCGAGAGTAGGATGGTTGCCTCAGCTGCTTGTAAAGAAGACGAGCAAAATGGAGGGCTGATCTAGACGCCACGGGGTCAACACCGAGTTTTGTGAGTAATTCAAGCAAGATATTATGTTCAGATAAAGAGTTAAAGCTGTAGGTTACGATAAGAGAAGGCTGCGCAGTCGGAGAGCCAATGCTACCGTCACGCTCTTAGACTTCACAAAGCTCTAGTTTATGAGAACACTTGAGGTGCAGGCAATCAAGTAAATTAAAATGATCCGAGGCGGCAGCCTAGTACACCGACCGTGCAATACATGTTGTGAACTAGTCACGAAGTGCTTTTCAAATACATGAGCAGAAATGCGAATGTAAATACATTTAAAAGGTAAAAGTTACCTACAGACTTTTTGTAATGAGCAACGTCATTCCGCTGTATTTAACAACCCTACTGTAACGCGCTGAAGGCAGTGAAGGTTGCGTGCTGTCGCGTACACGAAACTGAAAATCAATAACTATCGTATACTAAAAATAGGAAACTAAGGAACTAGAATAGCCGATGAAACTAAAGGGTAATTTAAGAAAATAAATAGGAGCCATGGGAATGTAAGACAACACAAATGACAACATAAAACCACGAAACACAGAACATAAGAAGTAGGAGTGAGAAAACATGACAAAATACGCAGCACGAGGCGTAGAACACGACAAACAGGAGTAAGGAAACATGACAAATACGCAGAACACGACAAACAGGAGTCAGGAAACATGACAAAATACGCAGAACACGACAAACAGG
>VCRD01008479.1:0-10088 GCA_006783055.1 Trinorchestia longiramus
ACCACCCTCACACACCACCCTCACACACCACTCCCATACACCTCCTCTACAATGTCTCAGTGCTGAGTGTGACCACCCATTATCTGTGTTAACGTGTCGTGGATTATTCAGTGGCTTTGAACATGTGCAGTACTTGGTGTGGTGTTCAGGCAGGACAGAGCAACACAACACCAGCAAGTACTGCAGTTGTGCTCATAGGTTGAGGTATTTAATACAGCAACTCCTCATCGTGGGTATGATGAAGAAATAAATGTTTCATATTAGTGACTTCGTTTACGGTCTAATTAGATAATGAATACTGCTACTGGATGTTGAGAATCCTATTTATGCCAAATGAAGTTCATTTGATTTTTATTAACTAGAGCAAAATGTAGTTAGACTTGTTTGATAAGGTAGGTCATCGAGCAAGACTGGAGTGTTACTCTCATGTGGACATCCAGGACCTGATGCCATTACTAGTCCTGTTCAGCTGGCTAGTGTTCTCTCTTCACACTAGAACAATAACATGCAGAACACTCAGTGAACTGCCTTGTTCACTAGACAGTCTTGTTCAGCAGACAGTCTTGTTCACTAGACAGTCTTGTTCAGCAGACAGTCTTGTTCAGTAGACAGTCTTGTTCAGCAGACAGTCTTGTTCAGCAGACAGTCTTGTTCAGTAGACAGTCTTGTTCAGCAGACAGTCTTGTTCAGCAGACAGTCTTGTTCAGCAGACAGTCTTGTTCAGCAGACAAGTTCACTGGTAATGTTTGTATGGTCTTCAGTTCAGTTCTCGAAGCAAGAGTTTGCTTATACAACTGCAGTTGGATGATACAAATGAATTGTGTAAATCTTGTTTTTGTAGAGAGAAGATACTTTAAAGTCAAGTGAAATCTATTGAGGACAAGTATTAACTAAGAAGGCTGTTGCTTCTCACTTAACACTTCACTCATTCAGAGGGTGCAGGCAATGGAGGACAACCGCACAGCCGTGTTTTACAGGCCACCATGGGTCATCACTGTAGAGACTCGTTATAAACTGATGCTGGGTGTCAAACTTGGCCTACATGGCGTGTGTAGCCCGTAATAAAAATAGCTGGGCGAATAAAAATAGGTTTACTCATAAAAAATGGGTGAGTTAGTTTAAAGTGGTTGAGAGCAAGCTAACTTGAAAAATTGACAAGAGCCTTCGTTCTAACTGTGTATTCTGTTATTTAATTGCTCATTAGTAGGCTCGCATATTCTGCCATTTAAACACATTGTACGTACATATGCTTCTCTGTTTGTACGTACAGTACACTTGTACAATTATGTAGCTCTACGTCTATTTTTTCTCTGTTCCTTAATATTTGGTGCGTCAAAACCTGCACTTTTACTTCCAGTAGTAATAGCACATCTAAGATCTTACCTTTTTACCCCTTTTTATCAGAACGATAATAATCAATACACACAATGTAGTTGAATCGTACATTTATTAAGCGAGAAAAATTGGATGCTTTCGAATTTTAGCTAAATCCCACAGTTGTGTCTTTATTTTCACTCTTTAAAATCATTATATTGAGTGAAAAGCGGTAAAGCGATTCACATGTAACGGTATTTTAATACCCTTAATATTTCTAAAACAACAAATATGTGGCACGTGTACGAGCAGAGGTGTTCAGTTTGAATGCATTTAAGACAGCAATAGGACTTGAAGTACAGCAAGCACACAATGCGGTGTAGCTGCACTCAGCCTGGCTAATCTGCTCTGATATTCTATTATGTTCTTCTCTAAATAAATGTTTTAATCCTTCAAAGTGATAGCTTCACTTGATAATGTTGAGGAGACCAGTAGCAGTAGGCCACACAAACTTATGATAGTTTGCTATTGCCAGGAACGCTGAAAAACGATGTAGATCTCTCCCAAATACGGTCAGACGTTCGCTTCTTACGCAGGAAAGGGGGCTGAAGTACCTAAAGGGGGCAGGAGTCCCCTGGAGGGGGAGCCTGTACCTGGCCCGGGACCCGATAGATGGCGCCCTGTGTGTACGAAGAAAGGATTTCTGGCCTATAATACAAAAATTAGCTTCTGCAGTCCTACAGAGACTTCATAGTTGCGTGTACCTACCAGGCCTCACTTCATCAGTGTGCTCCTTACCACATTATAAGACGTAGCTCCCGTTAATTCAAAAATCATCAATAGTAAAATTGTTCCAAAATCTGGGAGAGTCATTAGCTTGACTAGTTGGATAATTTGTCCCCAGAGGGGGCGGCAGTGTGACGTCCTATCGCTACGACCAACCAGCGCGCTACTGTGCCCGGCAGGCCGTAGCAAGCCACGCCTACAGGCACTGCAGTTGCCGTCTACCATATTCACTTCTGACTTTTTTCTCTTCACAACCTCGGTAAAAACTTACAAAAAGCTGCACTCACACTAAATATAAACTAAAATTCACGGGAGAATATTTAGAATAATTACAGCATGTGAAAGTTAAGGGGAGCGTGAGAGTGCCTGTGTGCAGGAGCGAGTGGCACTCCGACCTCGCTGGGACCGTGGCCTGTGCAAGATTTTGTGTAAGGTACAAAGCTGGGATCAGTACGGTGTTGTGTGTGCTCGAGTATAGCGTTGCTCTTTTAGCTGCTAGTTGTAACTTAGTGGTCTAGTCTGTAGCTGAGTCTGCTATAACTTTTGCAACATACCTAGTGCAAGATGATCATGGATGCCTCTAGCGCCCTCGAACCCTCCGTGGGATCTCCAAGTGAAGTCCCCAACGATCCTGGGTAGGAAACTTTAAAATATCTATGTTTTTATCATAATTTCGTATTGTATTTCTTAGGGTTATTCGGTCTGAAAGAGGCGCATTACGCAGCTCCTCCACTGACCTCGTTCCAAGCTCCCTCTTTTCGTGGCAGCAATTTCACAAAATTCAAAATCGAAGTCGAGAAAAATATTGGCGAAGATTTGATCAAATTCTGACTCGTGCTTGCTAGAGGTACACATATATAAATATTTCGTTGTCATATCCTGAATATAACTGGTTAAGTAACGTGTCGGTAATTTGAATTAATTTTAAAACGAAATATTTTATTATGAATATGTGAAAATATATTTTAAAAATTTCACGACATGAATATTTGCATTCGTTTCCCTCAAACGTGCCTTCCATCACGTGACGCCTGTCCCCCACGTGCTAGATTTATTCAGGCAATTCACGTGCCTCGGCACACGAGGAAACACGTGAAATATCTATTTTAACTATTAAAGAATAGTTCATCGAATGAGATGCTTTAAATTAGGCATTGGAAGCCCCGGCTTCCGTTGTTTAGGACTACTGACAATTGTCTGGAACTGGGAGAATTGTGAAGGTTTTGCTGAGCTTTTACCGTGCATGAATTAATGCAGTCAATTGGCGCGTCGAAACTGAGTGTTGCAATGAACGAGGTGGAGTCTCTACTGTGAAATCCTCATTGCTGCTGAAGTTGAACCTTGTGACGCTGGAATTACAGGCCATCAAGCAGATTTAGGTGCTGAAGCTGCAGGTCACAAAGCTGCAGGTTATGAAGCTGAAACTTCAGGTCATGAAGCTGAAACTGCAGGTCATGAAGCTGAAGTAACAGGCGCAGGATGCCATGAAACAGAACGTCCCGTCAGTTAAATCTTAAACTTGAAGCAGTCTCACCACCAAGTCTTGTGACTTGAAAGCTTTATTACTCAATGATTCACTCATTTGTATAAAGGTAATTTTATTTATAAAACTTGTTCTGTGAAGTCATGAATGCCGTCATGACCTCGGCATCCTTTGTGAGGAGTTTTCATCCCCAATTCTAATTAGAAAAGCAAACTGTTATTTTTGTTCGTTCTGAACAATAAAGGCAAGTACTGGTCTTTTGTGTAATACATAAAATATTCCGAGAAATCGTTCAGTATCCATGAATATTTAATATGCGCTAGATGTCGCGAATATTTGATATGCGCTCCCTAGGCATAAAATTTAATATTCGCTGGAAGGCCTTCAATATTCGATATTCGCTCGGTAGACTAAATATTTAATGTTCGCTCGGTAGACTAAATGTTCAATGTTCGCTCGGTAGACTAAATACCAAGTATTCGCTCGGTAGACAAAATATCAAGTATTCGCTCGGTAGACTAAATATTTAATGTTCGCTCGGTAAACTAAATATCTAGTATTCGCTCGGTAGCCTTAATATCAAGTATTCGCTCGGTAGCCTTAATATCAAGTATTCGCTCGGTAGCCTTAATATCAAGTATTCGCTCGGTGGGAATAGATATTTAAGGAACACATCATTTGACACAAGGTGTATGATGAGTTGTTAGTATCTGACCAGGATGTGTGCGTACACAGGACATTTGTAAGCTACCGCTGATGTGCGTACAGTGCGCTCAAACAACATTGTACTTATTAAGGTCAGACTACAACCTTTCGGCCCTGCAACTTTCATGAATTCTAGTAAAAATATTTTATGAATTTGTAGAAACCTATACTAGATGATAAAAGCTCTGATGTGTTTGTAATGCATTTACTGTCCGTCTCACTGGTGAATTAGATAGGAGAAATTAATTTGGAACGAACCATTTTTAAGGAGCTGAAATAAAGTGTTTATCTTAAGCTAAGAATTGATTTCTCAATGGAACAGGCATACATGTGTTTTGAACATGGTATTGTGGATGGCAAAGGTGCCGGATTATTATAAAATACGCGATTTTTCCCGTTATTAGCCTTCTTGTCTTTCAAAATGGAAAGTCCTTCGCAAAAGCGATGTCCACTGGTAAATGAAAAAAGGAATTCATTAAGAAACTTGTGCATTATTTCAGATGCGGGTTTACAACATGAAGTTACTATGATAATTGTGTGCCTTACTAGCTCTGATCAAATGGTGAGGAGCGCGTGTGTTGTACAGTCCAGGGTGTCCATAATGTCTATTTAGCATTTCAAAAATGTATTACAAATGCAATTAATAAGATATTTTATTCAGATTTGTTCTATTGTGTTCAGTGTTTATTAAAGTTTTCAATCACATTTTGCATTTGTGTGTTTCAGGGATCCTGTTTGTGAAAGAGGTGCTGTTGAGACTTTATGAGAGACTTTTATAAGACGTTATAGACACCCTGTACTTTCATCAGTTTATCCTTGCTGTGGAGCCATCGTTTCTTGTAGAACTTGTAATATGACTGAAATACAAGTACATGCCTAAGTATACACCAGCTCTCTGTATAATTGGCATGTACATATACATATATCAGTATTCCATCCGTGTTTGCATAATTTGAAGCACCCTTTGAAACAGAATTTATACAGGTTACTGGTGTGGTTCTGGATTCCGATGTTTTTAAATTGATAAGAGTGAGTGTGTAAAAATGAACGCAAGGAAATGTTCAGATGAAAGGATGGTAATAGAGTATTATATGTATATTCATATATATATATATATATATATATATATATATATATATATATATATATATATATATATATATATATATATATATATATATATATGAATACTGCGGTATTCAACACAAATAAATTCAACAGGGAAGACCCTTTCTTATATTAGATCAATTTTCTAAGCAAACATACCGACTGAAAAGCTTTTTTACTGCGTACATTCAGATAAATATTTCATCCTGTTATGCATTCGTGAACGTTACTATTTTAAATTGACTGCTCCTTATGAGACACATTGGACTCGGCGTGAGTCAGCGACGTGCAAGCGAGTCCACCTAGCGCGACTGAGTGTTAGTGAAAGTAGAATTGGAGCCTCCGTGGACTTTGCAGCAACGTTTATAAAACAACGAAGTTTCAAGGGTAGCCTGGATCATGGTATGGTGAAGTCCTACTCCTACGTATATATTTGTGTGTTTAGTTGCTCATTGTAGCGCTGTGCAGTCAAGGGGGTACATTACAGCGGCTATTTGTAGGTAGTACATTGCAGACTTATGTGCGTGTTTTTTTCTGAGAATAATGTTTATGTTACAAAACATCTTTTTCTTATGCTCTCCTGAAAATATCATTTCATCGTGATTGGATGTATTTCAATCATTATGCTCTCTGAAGCATTTTTATCCCCACGCTAAAACAAAGTAGACATTAAATTAGTGTTTAGGTGTGCTACATGTTAGCTGGTAAATGTGTGTTAATATCAGGTGTTAGTTTTGCAAGCACCACAGACGCAGCAGGTGCTAATTAGCAACTACTGACTAGCAGCACATAAACAAGACGGACTAGCATAGCGTGCCCCTGTTTGCACAATACTATAATACTATGACACCATAATACTATAATACTATGATACCATAATACTAAAATACTATGATACTATAATGCTATAATACTTTGATACTATGATACCATAATATTATGATATTATAATACTATGACACCATAATACTATGATACCATAATACTATAATTCTATGATACCATAATACTATAATACTATAATACTGATCTGACCAAATTTCTGATGCGTTCATCACTTACGGAACGAGGCACGTAATAAGGACATGGCAGGAGCGTCGCTGTTGCCATTCTCAAGGTAAAAGCAGATTATCCTGGAAAGTTTGGGGAAAGTCTTGTGAATTTGGCAACATTGTCGGCAGCGTGCACCAGAATTCGGGAGTGAGTGGTTGCTTTAAAGGTGATGATCACACCGTGGTGCTGTAGCCGAGTCTGAGTGCTTTGTGCGTCCGTACGGCCTTTGCGGCGTCCGTACGGCCTTTGCGGCGTCCGTACGGCCTTTGGGACGTCCGTACGGCCTTTGCGGCGTCCGTACGGCCTTTGCAACGTCCGTACGGCCTTTGCGGCGTCCGTACGGCCTTTGGGACGTCCGTACGACCTTTGCAACGTCCGTACGGCCTTGCGACGTCCGTACGGCCTTTGCGACGTCCGTACGGCCTTTGGGACGTCCGTACGGCCTTTGCGACGTCCGTACGGCCTTTGGGACGTCCGTACGGCCTTTGAGACGTTCGTACGGCCTTTGCGGCGTCCGTACGGCCTTTGCGGCGTCCGTACGGCCTTTGCGGCGTCCGTACGGCCTTTGCGGCGTCCGTACAATCGTCCTGATATCTACGTGGTTTTTGCTGTTGTATGCAGTGACTGCTGCTGTGTTTCGTGCAGTCACTGCACCTGTAGACGCAGCTGCACAGCATGTGCGCAGCTGCAATCAGCCCCCAGTACACACTCACGCACAACATCTGCAGCGTCGAAATCTACTGTTGTTCCATTACTGATTTCTGTTTCTCTCTGTTGACTTGGAGTCCCTCCTTCTCCTCATGCTTGGTCTTATACCGTCCACCGTCTCACAAAATAGTATGTCTCACTCTCTTCATTGTTCCATCGTGCACTGTACCGCACGGCTTGAAGGTTTGCGTTGAGACTTGACTCGCAACCATGGGCGTGCAGCTGTGAACTGCAGTAGCTGTGCACTGCGTACAGCTGCTGTGCGTTCTGTACAGCTGCTGTGCACTGCGTACAGCTGCTGTGCACTGCGTACAGCTGCTGTGCACTGCGTATAGCTGCTGTGCAGCGCTAAAGGACCAGCCTGAACATGCAATACATACAAGTTACGCAGCAGCCGCCAAATTGCTCTCTAAAATGAAATAGCGTTCGTGTATTGAGCACTACAGTCCGTGGGGAAATGAATGAAAGTCTTGAATGCATCTATAAGATGCACTGAGCTCGTGTCCTTCCTTCTTTATATTCTAGGCTCTTTCTGAATCTTAGCTTTTTCTTGAACACTTGTACGAATAACAATAATGTTGACAGTATTGTGTTGACAGTATTTTGTTGACAGCATTGTGTTGACAGTATTGTGTTGACAGTATTGTGTTGACAGTATTGTGTTGACAGTATTGTGTTGACACTATTGTGTTGACAGTATTGTGTTGACAGTATTGTGTTGACAGTATTGTGTTGACAGTATTGTGTTGACAGTATTGTGTTGACACTATTGTGTTGACACTATTGTGTTGACAGTATTGTGTTGACACTATTGTGTTGACAGCATTGTGTTGACGGTATTGTGTTGCCGGTATCAAAGTAACGAAGGCTCTCTTCGTTGTGTAGCTTATCTCCGGTAGCTTGTGTAGACTCGGAGAACATAAAGTTAATCTCTTTACTAAGTTGTGCGAATTATTCCACACCATGTCAACTGCAGGTCCTTTCATATGAAACCTCCACGTTGATTTAACAAATTAGGGGAAAATATCTTGACTTTTTCTCGTCTAAATGTAAGGATAATGATAGAATTCATTGATGTGAGTGAGTCAGTATTGTAGAGAAAAAAGTGATAATATATACATATACTTTATGCACAAATTCCACATAAATTTTCGCATTATCCCGTCCCCCAAATGAACTGCTCACATGATGCTGACGGTCAGCTGGATGCAGAGCGCTAACACGTGGTGGCGTGTCAGTGACGTGTTAGCTACGGACATGCGGCCACAACAGCTGATCACTAGACACGGGGGGCATACATACGGGGGCTATTGAGGAAGTGTTAATAACATTCATACCTAAGCATGAAGAAGATGTACATGTGTCGATTGTTCTAAAATGCGTCAAAAGCGGGGAAAATAAGTGAAGCCATTGATGTAATACATTTCTGCCAGGAATTGAGATATCTGAATGCTATTGTGAGGGTAAAAACATGTATCAGATTGATCCTAGCAGTGAAGAGATGCATTTATAGCGTTTTTATTGTAAGAAAACACGTACAAGTTACAGTTGAACATATTCTCAGCTGTATAAGAAAGTGCATGTCTGATATCTTTAGTGTGTAATCGTAGGAAAACACACGCAAGTTAGACGTGGGCAGAATCAGAAATACATGAAGAGTCTTCTAACTTGGCAAGTATTCTGCACTCGAGGATCATAATTCACACATGAAACACAAGTCATGTACAATACGCTTACAATCGTGAATTTTACCGTCAGTTGGCCATAACTTGGCAGCCTCATTCATGCGTTACAGCTATGCATGCGTACGAAACTGAGAGTATAATCCACAATAATTCAAGTAGAAACTTTAAAACAGTGCTGTGACACACGGGAACACTTGTGTTACACTGACGCACAGGAACACTTGTGTTACACTGACACACAGGAACACTAGTGTTACACTGACACACAGGAACACTTGTGTTACACTGACACGCAGGAACACTTGTGTTACACTGACACGCAGGAACACTTGTGTTACACTGACACGCAGGAACACTAGTGTTACACTGACGCACAGGAACACTTGTTACACTGACACACAGGAAGAGGACGAAGTTACATTTGTGTCTGCCAACGTTATTATGGAGTTGGATAATTTGGAACTCCATCAGTGTTCGTAAGCTGTTCCTTAATCGTCGTAGCTCAACGATAGCCTCACTACAAAGTTAGACTGTGCCTGAGTGAGTGCCTCCCTACTCCCCCTGTCTCCCTCTGCCTGCTAGCCTCTCATGCTGCTCATCTTCCAGTCTCAGAGATGTTTTTGTGGGGAGGATGAGCTTAGTACGTGGTGGAGGAGAGGGAGCAAGTCCAGCACGTGGTGGAGGAGAGGGAGCAAGTCCAGCACGTGGTGGAGGAGAGGGAGCAAGTCCAGCACGTCTAGGAGGAAGCACTCATCACCTCAGGACGTCTGGAAGTGGTGTTGGGGATCTTCCAAAATCTTCACGGTTCCTAAAATTTGTTCAACACATACTGTGGACAGCATCTTCAACACATACTGTGGACAGCATCTTCAGCACATACTGTGGACAGCATCTTCAGCACATTCCACGTTTCATGGATAAAGTACACTATTGGTATTACTGGGATGCGATCGAGCATCTGCCCCAATTGCCTTTCTTGTAATAAGGTAGTGTTTGAAGTTACGCCTGTCTAGTGACAACTTGTCGGGTCTTCGTTAACTAAGAGGATAGAGGCAGTGGGTGTAGTTGTATGGGTACAACACAGGAACAGCACAGGAACAGCACAGGTACAGCACAGGAACAGCACAGGAACAGCACAGAAACAGCACAGAAACAGCACAGAAACAGCACAGGTACAGCACAGGTACAGCACAGGTACTGCACAGCTCATACCTGCAGTGGGCAACTGGGCGAATCGATGAAGGTTC
>VCRD01008480.1:6318-17481 GCA_006783055.1 Trinorchestia longiramus
TGAACCCTAATTTACGGGTGTTTGAACCCTAATTTACGGGTGTTTGGATTCTATTTTACGGGTGTTTGAACCCTACTTTACGTGTGTGTGAACCCTATTTTACGGGTGGGTAAATCCTGTTTTACTAGTGTTTGAACCCTATTTTACGGGTATTTGAACCCTAATTTTACAGGTCTTTGAATCTTGTTTTACGGGTGTTTGAATCTTGTTTTACGGGTATTTGAACCCTAATTTACTGGGTTTGAACTCAGATCTACCTAGTTTCACTAGTAACACAAAAAGAGCAGTTCACAAGAGGCTTCTTATCCATTTTTCTTGGGTCTTTCCATTGACCTGATCTGGTCAAGAGCAACGGAGCCTGAGCTGGGATTGAATTAACCAGTTCCATGGAGTATTTAATCCGCTTTGCTGTGCTTTTCATCTGTTCACAGGATTTACGGAAATTCCGTGTCATGCTCTAATGGAGGGAGTCCGCGGTTCCTTATGTCCAGCTATGTAATCTGCCATCCTGCCAAAAACGGTGTCGTGCCAACATTGGGTCCTACCGTCGTTGTCTTGGGGTTTTGTGCCAAAATTAGTTGATCAGCTTGAATATTCTTAGCGTATTCAAAAGTTGGTGTGCTGTTGATGAATGATGGGAGAGGTTTGCACCTGGAAAGTATTTTGCATTATCATATTGCATATAACACTTGCGCATTATTTTGAAAGTAAGCAAATTGCTAATACATTCAAAATTGTGACTTCAGAAAAAGATTTTCTGGCTTAGAATCAATATCGCTCATGCATTACAAAATACGTTTGAGCATTTCTAAATTGCTATTCCTGAATTTTTCAAAATCTGCTGATTTAGGTACCTTTATTTTTGACAGGGGCGGCGCTGATTTATGGCTGACTGATTTTGGCAGGCCTGAAATTTGATTACTAGAATTCACAGTTGAAGATGTCACTGTTCCTGGCAGGCCTGGTATATAATTGCAAAATCCACTTTAGATGTCGCGGTTCCTGGCAACCCTGTTATTTAATTGTAGGATCTCCCTTCGATGTTACGGTTTCTGGCAAGCCTGCTATATATAATTGCAAAATCCACCTTAGATGTCGCGGTTCCTGGCAAGCCTGTTATTTAATTGTAGAATCCCTCAGAGCAAATGCCACTGTTCCTGGCAGGCCCAGGCGTATCCTGACTACAGAATTCAGTTTGGATTTTTTTCCTAAATCTCGCGTGAGTTGCAGCTCATTGCCGTAGTGCAAGCGTCCATGAATAAAACAAGCGCCTAAAGTCCTTATCAAATCGTCTAGCTCTCGAATTACTGCCCTTTGAATTTAAGCGGAGTTGCTGAAAGCTTTCTCACTTGCTTAGTTAAAGTTTTCTTCATGGCTTTTGTATTTTTTGGCCGTTGCATTGTTGTATGGACTATCAGTTGAGTGCTTTTAAAAGCGTCCATGATTTCAGAAAGCTGTTATTTTTAGATTCAGTACACCATTGTTATTGCACTTCTCGGTCTGAATTATAGATGCACGTGTGTACCCAGCCGTCAAAAATGACGGCAGAGATTTTGTGATAATACCCGTGCCATCAAAAATAATGGCAAATACTGTTGGAAAGATATTACATAAATTTACATATAAGAACGCAATGCAATATATTTAGTTTTGTACATATGTTTACAAAGGACAAACGTTTTAATTGAGTATTTATTTAATGACAACATTCCTAGTGAAAACTAAGACACTTAGTTTTCTACTGCTGCAATTGACTCTGAAATTCGTGTCATATTCGGGTACAATGTACCCGAATCATAGGGCAATACCCCGCCGAACTCGGTATCCACGATACGGACTCGAGTATGTAAGGCTCTGGATCTCTCTAATTTTTTTGAAAGTGACACGAACAAATAAATAATATATGTATATATATATAAATAAATATATAAATGAATAAATAAATACATAAACACACGACGGTCATTCTTAGCATTAGATTTTTTCAGATGGAGGAACCCAGTTCGGACGAAGAAAGAATTAAAACATTTCCTTAGGACCATATGATGAAAATCCGAAGTCTATGCTGTGATTGGGATTAACTGTCATGTTTGTATGGGTATTTATGAGACTAGGAGTGTGATCACCGGTTACTGGAGTTGGTAGTTGTCTGGTTAGTTTGTGCTGTACAGTTCTGTGATGTGTTGGCTTGTTGTTGTAGGACCGTCTGAAAAGACGAAAAAGGCCATATATATCATAGATTGAAATGTGGTACAAAATCTCGTGATTTTGTTTTAATAGAGCACACAACCAGTACGCGAAGGATGCAAAAAATTGTTGTAGATTGATGCATAGTTTCAGGAGTTGAAATAAGAGTTTGGCAGTGTGTCCTGCTCTGAGCTGCAGTAGCTAGAGTATTAGAATCTCTCTTACGTATCGTTAGTGTCTCTAGAGACTCATGGTTATTGTTACGTAAATGAGTCATTTTTACGATTCCTATTTGAACGAAAATGCAGAAGTTTGCAGTCGGGGTCGATATAATTTGTTAATGCAACGTAGAAACGCCTGAAATTTTGTAACAAGCGTCCGTCATGAAACGAATAATCTATACTATAATAAAAGCCGCGTCTGTCTGTCTGTCTGTCTGTCTGTCAGTCCCTGTGTCACACTCTTCTAATTGATAGCTTTGATAGCAACGAGGATAAAGCTTAAGAAATACAAGAAATCATTCTATTGCATTATTTTTCTGTGGCAATTCAATTCCCTTTCACTTGCATTATGGTATCCAGAATACACAGTCGGTTTATTTTTACGAATAGAAATTTTCTTTGGACCTTTTTCTGTTGAAATTCATCATGATGCTTTGATATTTTTAATTGATAATACGAAAAGAAATGTTTTAAATTCGTTTGACCAGTAACCTGGCTACCACTTAGTATAAGGCCAAAGATTTTGGAAATTGTGTTATTGTTTTCGGGATTGTGATTTTCTTGTAAAGCTTCGGAGAGATAATAGAGGATATTTCAGATTAAAATTCCGGCAAAAAAGGCCAACATGGATAGAAACGTGTCCAACCGTAAGAGAGAAGCAGCAAGACTTCGACAGCAAGAAAGACACCGAAGACTATCGGACGAACAACGCGAAATGGCAAGACGAAGCAATGCTGCTCGCCAACGAGAAGCTAGAGCTAACTTGACCCTTGAACGGCGTTTGGCAATTCTACGGAATAATGCAGAGCAACACCGAGTAGCTAGAGAGAGCTTAACGCATGAAAGAAGAGAGGAAATTCTTCGACATGACGCTGAACAACATCGAGTGGCACGAGAGAATTTAACTCAAAGAAGGGATGAAATTCTTCAGATCGATGCTGAACAGCATCGACTTGCACGAGCAAATTTAATTCAGGAAAGAAGGGATGAAATTCTTCAGATTAATGCCGAACAGCATCAAGTTGCACGAGAGAATTTAACTCAAGAAAGAAGGGGTGAAATTCTTCAGCAGAATGCATTCGCTCACAGATTAGGTAGACAAAATCGCTTAGGAAGAAATTTAAACATAGCCAGACAGTACAACATTGACACTCTACTTGAAATTGACATCAATATATCAAGACACAGTTGTGGCACTATGGAAATGAGATGTCGGTTCTGTAATTCTCTCATGTTTATGGGGGAAAAATCGGGCGGGACTCAGGCGAATCCGAATTTTGGCGTGTGTTGTAAGTCTGGTCTGATTGAAATGCCTGGTATACTAGAATTACCTGACAAAATTTGAATAACCTTTATTTGGGAGACACAGCTATTGCCAGGTATTTCTGAGCAAATATCAGACGCTTCAATAGTGCCATTGCAATGCGCAGTATGAAAGTGGATGATGCTACAGTTGCTCGAGGACTGGCAAGTTTCAGAATACATGGCATTGTCTACAGACTGATGGGACCTCCAAGAAATATCGCTACCGAGCCACGCTCTTGCCTTTAGACCTACTTATATGACCCTGAAGAACAAATTCAGCACAGAGTGAACGGTCATGAGAAATGGTGCCATTCAAGAATATGATGAAGAAATTTTTTGTATCATTTATTCTGCAATGGTCAGCATGAACAATTCTTATTTAAGGTCCTATCTATCTATATAAGAACAAATCAATTTGGGAAATGTTCCGGAAAATTTTAAAATTGGATTACGTGCTGATAGAAGGCCAACTGGCGAACATTCTAGACGCTACAATTTACCAACATGTAATGAGTTGACTATATTGATTCCCAATGAAAATGAAAACTGCGATAGAAGAAGAATGACCAACTGTGAGTTTTCTTAAAATAAATCTAATTGCATAGTATATGAGTAAACCAAAACGGGCATTGCACAAGTTATTATTATACTAGACAGTTCCCGTGAAAGTTCCACGGTTAGATTTTACTGATTTAATATTATAAAGATAAAAACATTAAAGATTTGCGACAAGTTATTCTGCTTTAAATGAATATTTTTCATTAATATGTGCAGAACTTCCATTGTGCATCTTATCTACCAATAACATGGCCAAGATAGTACCCGTTGAAATTCTTTGATTTAAAAGTAATAAAATTCAAGATCTATCAAATAGCATACATATTTCACTTTTACCCGTCGTATTATCAGAATCTGAATATTTTTCATGAATGTAAACAGAAACCGTTTTCTATTTTATCTACCGATAATATGACTCTGTTAGAGAAGAAAGCTAATGAAGGAAAAAATGGCGTGTTTCATAGCGATCCGGCGCCTTTGGTATCAACAATACAATGCTTGTAATACATGCATACCCGTTCAGATTTCAGTTCAATAATTTTTCTTTAGTAATAGATAGGAAGTAATGGGACGGACACACACAGATGCAGAGAGATGGAGATACATTGTCGATTACACACGTAGACTAGTAGACCCACGCATGAAAATTCATGTGTTTTTTTGTTGATTTTTTTCGTTTGATTTGCGAGTTAGTTTTCATATTAAATGCCTTTGGTAAGGTATTGATGTGCCTTTGGTATCCACAATACGATGCTTAAAATATATGTATATCCTACCGAATTTTCTCCTGTCTAAATTCTCAAGAGCGTGGCAGAGAGACGGACCAAGCAAGCAAGCAAGCAAGCAACATACTATCTAATACTAAGAATGACCGTCGTATGCTTATATATTTGATTTTTTATTTATTTATATGCCTCGTGTCACACTATTAAGAATAGATAGGAAGAAATTAGCACTGGCGGTCTTGGTTTCAGTTCACTGGTAAATTAATGCCCTCATTTTCGCTGTACAAGTGCACTATAATGTCACTTTCAAAAAAAATTAGAGAGATCCAAAGCCTTATATATTCGAGTCCGTATCGTGGATACCGAGTTCGGCGGGGTATTGCATATTACAATATACATACACAAGCTCGCAGTTGCTTTCAGTAATGCTGAATTTCTGTATCTAGGATATGACACGAATGGCTATAACTACTTGTATTGCGGCTCAAAAATACTGTATTCTAAGTGTTTATTATACACTAGATTTGCCATCAATTTTGTTGGCACGGGTACACTAGTTATTATATAGTGGAACTAGACAGTTCCCGTGGAATTTCCACGAATTAGATATGACTAATTTATTATTATTTTAAAGACAAATGTATTAAAGTTTTAAGCTGAATTATTGGTTTTAAAATGAATACTTTTCATTAATATATACAGAACTTCTTTTCTGTTTCTTCTCTCCCGGTAACATGGCGTAGATAGTACCCGTTGAAATCACTGGTTTAAAAGTGATAAAACTAGGGAAGTATGAAACAAAATACAAATTTCAGTTCTACACGTGGTACTATCATAATCTGAATATTTTTCATGAATACATACAAAACTTTCATTCTGTACCATATTTACCGATAACATGGCCATATAAGAGAAGAAATCTGATAACGGGAAAAATGGCGTGTTTTATAGTGATCCTGTGCATTTGATATCCACTATACAACGCTTGTAATACGTGTATACCTGTTCTGATTTCAGTTCAATAATTTTTCTCAGTAATGGATAGGAAGTAATGGGACGGACACACACAGATACGGAGAAATGGAGATACACAGTCGATTATTCAGGGTGTCCACAAAAATGTATCCACTGACCGATATATGTATATATGATACTGGAACCATACAACATTTAAAGCTGCATTTTAAAAGTATAAAAGCTAAAAAAATAAATCAGAATTAAACTGTTGTGTGTTCAGTGGATACATTTTTTGTGGACACCCTGTTTATGTAGACTAGTACACCCACACGTAAAAATTCACGCGTTTCTTAATGATTTTTCGTCGTGACAATGTATCTCCATCTCTCTCTCTCTCTCCATCTGTGTATGTCCATCCTATTACTTCCTATTTATTACTGTAGAAAAATTATTGAACTGAAATCAGAACGGGTATGCATGTATTACAAGCATTGTATTGTAGATAGCAAAGGCGTTGGATCGCTATAAAATACTCGATTTTTTCCGTTATTAGCTTTCTTCTCTTACACGACCATGTTATCGGTAAAAAAGACGCAGAATAGAAGTTCTGTAGATAATAATGAAAAATATTCAGATTCTGATAGCACCACGAGTAACACTGAAAAATGTATTTGTTTCATAGATCCTTAATTTTGTCACTTTTAAATCGAGGAATTTCAACAGGTACTATCTAAGCCATGTTATCGGTAGACAATATACAGAATGGAGGTTCTGTATGTATTAATGAAAAATATTCATTTATCTTTATAATAATAACAAATTAGTTAAAACTAAATCGTGTAATTTCCCCGGGATCTGTCTAGTTTGATATATTTTTGAATGGCTGAAAAGGGAAGGGTCGCTGTTTTTGTTCATTATTTTTTCAAGGTCCAGAATTTTTGCCTTCAGCGAAATAACATCGACTAACTGCATTTTTTTCAACATTTTTCAACATTTTTCTCGTAAAATACAGTTCCAATCATGGAGATCTATTTTAACCCTGCTTTAACCGCTGGCGCTCCGGAAGTACATTAAAAATAATTGATTCTAGCTCTATATTCTAAATGTTTTGTTCAAAAGTTGTGTAAAATTCCATAAAAGGTGTGCAGTTATGAGTGACAAGTTGCCCAGCATTTCGATCATTTCAATTTTTTTAACCTTTGTAGGGTCATGAGATGAATTACTTTGCTGCACCAGAATTGCATGTCGACAACCTCTAAGACACTCTTCTACTCCAGCTACATGAACAACGTCGATCGTACGCGAGGGCTTCAAAAAGATCGTGGAAAAAGAGCAGTTAGAGAAAACGGTCAAAGTTATGTTTATTTTTCAACACATGCTCATTTAGGTCAATACCATTCTGTAAACGTTGATACCAGCCTTCAAGTCCATCTGTGTATAACTGAGAGTCATGCGATTTGAGTCATGTCAAAGCAGCTCTTTTTACATCACGCCTCTGCCAAAATCGAGGCCAGCGCAAACATCAAATTCATGGTGAAGCTTGGGTGGAAGAGCAGTCAAATTATTGACTCTCTGAAACAAGTTTATGGTGACACTGCCCTGAAGAAATCAGCAACCTGCAAATGGATTAGTCGTTTCAGAAGTGGGAGAAATAAGACTGAGGATGAATCCCGGAGTGGCAGGTCATCCACATCAGTTTGTGTGGAAAACATTGATGCTGTTCTTGACTTTGTTGAAAAGGATAGACAAATAACCACCGAATCAGTAGCAGACACACTCAACATCTGCGTGGGTTCTACTCACACAATTCTGGTGGACAGTTCGGAGCTGAGGAAGCTCTCCGCTCGATGGCTTCCTAGGCTGTTGCGCCCAGATCAACAGGAAACAAGGGCAGATCTTTCCATCGAAATTTTGAACAAGTGAGATGAAGACCCTGAAGCTTTTTTGCACAGAATTATGACCGGGGATAAAACATGGCTCTATCAGTACGATCTCAAGGACAAAATTCAATCGAAGCAGTGGCTGCCCAGGGGTGGAAGTGGGCCTAGCAAGGCAAAATCTGAGCGTTCAAGAAAAAAGTCTATGGCCATTGTTTTCTGGGATGCTGATAGAATCTTGCTAAGGGACTTCCCCAAAGACAAGAAAACAATTACAGCTCTTTATTATGAAAAAATGTTGAAAAAATTGTCCATGAAAATCGCAGAAAAACGCCTTGGAAAGCTGCATTAGCGCGTCTTCTGCCACCACGACAATGCACCCGCACACGACAATTGTTACGCGAATTTCGATGGGAAATCATTTGATCTCAATCTTATAGCCCCGACTTAGCCCCATCCAAGTTCTTTTTATCTCCAAACCGGAAAAAGTAATTGAAAATTCCAGAGTTTAAATCAGTTGAAGATGTAAAAATAGATGGTTTCATATGGTTCAAATCGCATGACTGTTTTACATAGTGTGGGGCAAAATAATACGCGTTGATTAAATCGACAGATTGCACATTTATAGATCGCGTACAATTACGAAAATTGGATTATATAAAAACAATAGTATACAAAGGTTAATAATATATATATATATATATATATATATATATATATATATATATATATATATATGTATATATATATTTATAAAACCTACAAATATTTAATAGAAAAACTACATAGGAACATGTATAATAAATACGTGAACAGAAGTTTACAACACATTTCAAGATATACATACATTAATACTTCGTTTCATAGCCCTTATTATTAATTTTGGCTTCGAGACGTTTATAGCAGTTCACTACCAGCCTTTTACAAGTTTTGTGCGTAATCTTATTCCATTCTTCAATGCAAATTTCTTTGAATTCAGTGATGTTATTGGGACCTCTCTCCTGAATCTTGAATTTCAATTCCCTCCAAGTTTTTGATCGGATTCATGTTCGGGGATTGACTTGGCCTTTCTAAAATGAGTATCTTCAACCTCAACCATTCTTTAGTTTCGTTTGCAGTATGCTTCGGATCGTTGTCTTGTTGGAATTTCCATACACGTTTCAATTTTAACAAACGAGCTGAAGGTAGGAGTTGCTCTTCCAATATTTCATGATATTTTCTGCCATTCAAGGTTACTTCAATGATGTAAAGTTTACAACCCCTTATGAGTTGAAACATCCCCACACCATGATTGAGCCACCTCCAAACTTAACAGTGGGTATGGTGCACTTTGATTTATACTCTTCGTTGTGTTGCATCCAAAGATGGTTTGTGCTGTTTCTTCCAAATAATTCGATTTTGGTTTCATCTGACCACAGTACTGAGTTCCAAAACGCTGCTGGCTTGTTCAAATGGTTGTTGGCATACTTCAGCATGGCCTTGACGTGACGTTTCTGGTGAAGAGGTGTCTTATGAGGGGTGCGGGAGCAAAGACCTTCAAGGCGTAGTGCTCTGCTGATCGTGTGTTTGCTGGCTTCGATCCCAGATGCCTTGATATCTTCCTTCAATTCTTCACGAGTAGTTTGAGGCCTCTGCACTACTGTTTGGACCAATTTTCGAGCAGCACGGTCGTTAATCTTCCGTGGACGGCCAGTTCGAGCTTGCTGAGAATCGTATTCCGGCATTTCCACTCTCGTATTATGGTTCCAACCGAGGCTATAGGTACACACAGTTGTGCACTTATATTCCGATATCCCAAACCTTCATTATGGAGCTCCACAATACGTCCGCGAAGATCTTGGCTGATGTCCTTATTCTTACCCATGCTTTCGACGTTTCAGAATGAGAGCTACTGTACCAATGACACGTTATTGGAGATGAATGCTGGCGAAAGTTCGGTTGCCAAATAGTAGAATGTATTAAAACATTGTAGAATAATCTTACAATAATTTTCATGTATAATATCGAGAAAAAAGTCGGGTATTGTAAACTTTTGTTCGCGTATTTATTATACATGTTCCTATATATTTTTCTATTAAATATGTGTGTGTCTTGGATATATTAATAACCTTTTTATATTATTCTTTATATATAGTCTAATTTTCGTAATTCTACGTGGTTTATAAATTTGCAATCTGGCGATTTAATCAACGTGTAGTAGTATTTTGCTTCTCACTGTAGATGGACTTGAAAACTGGTAGCAACGTTTGCAGAAGTGCATTGACCTAGATGGAGCATATGTTGAAAAATAAACATCATAACGTTGACCGTTTTCTCTCACTGTTCTTTTTCCACGAAATTTTTAAAGTCCCCTCGTATATGGCGTTGCGTGCCACAAGGGCGAAAATACCATAAACAAGTTTTGTGTAAACGGGTAAAGTTTGCGAAACGGAAAATAACATAATGTAATTGACTATCTACAAAACAATGTGTTCTTGGTCTCATTTTGAAGGTTAACTACTAAATCAAGCTCAGCTGTGAGATTTCGGTACCCCAGAATATGGACTTCTTTTAGCCGATGACGTATTCGCCTTTATAGCACGGAATGCCTCATATATGCGAGACATATGATGGTAATGAAAGTCATAGAGGAATATTGAGAATGTTTGTTTTGCAAGTTCAGAAATTAGATGTATTTTCAGTGCAGTATCTAGACAATGAACATTACGAATACCTCTTGAAATCTGACCCGAAGAAATATTGAGAAAAATTAAAGCATTGAGAGAATGTAAACAAACTCTACGTTTATGCTTGTTGCTCCGAAAAAGCATGCACTCAGGGTTTCATTAAGAAGGGCTCAATGTAAGGAAGCACCAAGAATAAAACAAGAGATACGGTAATAAAAATTTGTCGACTATTATACTTCAAATACATCAGTTCATGTTCCTTTATTTCAGAAAGTAAAAATCATCCTTAAATTATTATTTGAAAAAAAACTCTTATACTAAAATGCAGGAGGCAACCAAGGACTGCATGTACAGCAACACTCGTATAAAATGTTCGGTGGGCAGAGCTTACAAACTGCGACGCACAGCGCGCACAACCAATGAAAATAAATGCATTGTCAGTGAAGAAGTGGATTTGGATTGCCATCCTGTTCTTAAACTTTTGTTTCAGCCTCTCTCTCTCTCTTTGCACCATTTTATCTGCTTGCACTCCTTCTGCTTGTACCATCCCGTCTGCTTGCACCACTCTTCCTGCTTGCCCCACTCCCATTGCTCTCACAATCCTGTCTACTTGCACCACTCGCTCTGTTTGCACCACTTCCACTGCTTGCACCACTCCCCTTGCACC
>VCRD01008484.1:0-17477 GCA_006783055.1 Trinorchestia longiramus
TTTGGGTTGTATTCATTATTACGAGTTTATTGGGCGACTGTTCAAGATTAGTGTTTTTGTCTGGGATTTTTTCCAGAAAGTGAGTGGTACGGTGTGTTGAGTCGCAGCGTTGATTTCATAGTAATTTTGACAAGAAATTTTTGAGTTTCCTTTCTAATGTGAGGCAAGGTTTGGTGGTTCTTGATTGTCTGAGCGTGAGTTAAAGCACATGTTCGGAGTGGAATAAGTGTGAAATCTAATTCTTTGCAGAGTGTGAGCGCTTTACTCAGTTGTTGATCACTGCAGAAATTGACTATATAAGTACGGGCAGTGGAGTGTTTTGTTGCAATAACTTTTTTGATTTGAGTTAGGCCAGATTGTGAAAGGTGTAGGTCCCGGAAACAGATTATGTAATTATCAAATTTTGGCATCCGATTTATAGTATGCAGAAGGTCATTAAATTGACCAGATGAGATGGTCTGAATTCGGCATATGGTGTCGATGTCATTTCTTTTAACTGTTGAGAGAATATTGTCTCCCACAAGTAAAGTGTTAAGAGGTCTCTGATTATTTGAATAGGAAGAAATAGTGGAGGGAGTTATAGGTATAAGGTCGTAAGAGCTGATGTGGGCATTTAGTTTGAATAGCTGTTCAACTATACACCGAATGTTTGATAGAGCAGTGGAGATTGATGTTGGTTTAGGTGGTGCACGTTTTTCTAGGGATTTTTGCAGTTGTGTTGCCGTAAGGGTCAGGTCACTATTTAATTTGTGGATAACGTGTGAGCTCTTTATTTGCAAAAGATGCAGAGAGCCATCGAAACTAACGCTGTTACTAATATTGCCTTGCCCTGAGATTTGAGTGGGGACTCGGGTGGAAGTCATCTGTGTCAGATCATATAAACTTATGAAAGAATTTAGTTCAAATAAGTGGTTAATTATTAGATGGATATTGGACAGTGCAGTAGCAATTGAGGTAGGATGAGGGGGGAAGCGTTGTTGTAAAATTTTTGTTAGTTGAATTGCTGTTAAATCCAAATTGCTATTTACTTCATGGATAACATGCGAAATTTTTATTTGGAACGGGTGCAGCGATTCATCATAAGTAATTTTTTTACGTGCATTGGAGTGCTCTGCGAATTGAGGAAAACAATTTATCGGCGTATCAGAATTGCTAATACCATACGGAGTATTATTTGCATGACATTGACTTTGATTAAACGAATTCTTAACATTGGGCTTATAATATAACACATTACTGTCGTGAGATGCGATTTGGTTTCTCACATTAGCGTGAACTGATGGTAACTTAATTGCATTTGAGTCACGCATTTGGTCAGTTGCGTAACAGATATTTTGTTGAGACAATGGCTCAAGATGACGTTTATTGCTTCGAGCTCTGTCAGCTCGTTTTCTATTAGTTGTTGCTGTATGGCTCTGATCTAATGATTGAAACGACGCACATTTTTGCCAGAAGGCCAAGAATATGTTAAACTCCATCTGTAAGGATTGGTAAAGCAATAAAGAAAGACTATATCAGTAATAAAAACATGAGACCCATTCGTGGGTTTCAGATGTGTCAAACTTAATGCTATTACTGCTTTGAAAAAGTCTCGCTTCATGTTGCATTGGTGAGGGTGGCGTGATGCTTTTGTCTGTGTTATGGGAAGCACTGGTGCTGTTGGGTTTTGTACAACTGACCGATTCACTCCCCTTCTTGCGAAGAATAGGGATTGGCGCTCTTACCCTAAGCCTTACTTTGTTGTTCGACGACGCTTGTGGCTCTCCGAGATTGGCAGGTGATTGGTGCACTATTGTTGCCACAAACGCTGCCGTTCGTCTGTAAGATTCTCGACTCTATCATTGCGTTGTCGCAATCTTCACTGTCTCTGTTTTGGTCTTTAGCTGGCTGCTCTGGGGTGTCTTCCACAGCGTAGTCTTGGCTACCTCTGAGGAAAGGAGTCGTCGAGATTGTTCCTTCAGATGCTCTTCATGGTAGGGAGAACGTGTCTAGATTTAGCGCCGACGGGCGCGCGTTGAGGACCCTGAGTTCAGTTTTAACTGTTATTATGACTTCATATCGGGCTTTTCTGATTTCTACTGCTGCTGTCGTTGAACCCTGCGTGGCGTACTGAAGTGCGAGTATGTTGCAGGATTTTGTCAACTTAGAGAAGGTTTACTCAAAGCCACTGATGTGATTACGGAGCTCTTTTTAATCCTGCCTCTCTCAGCTTGCATGTGTGACAAAATTATGGAGCTTACTGCGATGGTCTTCTACTTGAGCCTCGAGTGCCTGAAGACTCTCTTAGTCTCGCACCTATTTTTACTGACTCAAAGGCGGACATTGTTGGAGTTAGCGAGAACCGAGCTTGCCTCTGTCACCCAACTGTGCGTTGCCTTGATCTTTTCATGCTTACTCAAATTAGTGGCCTAATCTATGTGGGCTCCTATGTTATTTGAGACCTTACAGTGTGACTTTGTGCTCTCTCACGGAGGGAATACTGCCGATCTTCTTTCTCTTTCGTGAAGACGCTACCAATTAACAGTCTTTTTATTTAGACTCAAGGGAGTAATTATGCTAAAATTAAGACTATAATACTAATTTAACTAAACACTAGTGGCAGCAGAAAATGGCATGCATGGCTATCTTTTCAATATGCATATATTAAAATACTGGTTGAAAATAATAGTAGCCACTTAAGCCGAACTTGAGTGCTGGCTGCAAACTGAAAACAACTAAAGTATAAGTATTAAGGTCAAGGTTACAGTTCGATTAACACAATATTGAAGAGAAACATAATTGTCTATAAAAACACTAGCACCAAAAGAAGGTAAAAACTTCATGACATATGGATGATATTTATGGTAATGGACTATGATTTTAGATGACACTAACAACACAGAAGTGTGCTGGATATTTTTGAATTGACTCACTAAATATTGTTAAGCATTACTATACTGCCAGACACTAGAATACACTGACCACTGCAATATTGTGGATAAGCTGAAACTAATATTTTAGGTGCATTGGGGCAATGCAGAATGATATCACTGTCTGTCTGGACTAGGATGTGTTTCGACAGCCACATAAAAATTGTTTTCTTCTGACATCAAAAGACTTACGGAGGTAAGTGTATTCACGATTACTTTCTACGCTTTATTCCTATTATCTCACATTTTGAGACATGGTGAGGCTTGACACTTGTTCAAGTGGTTGCTCAGGTGTTCACCGTTAAACAATTGCCGCACCAAAAACCCACCCCAAGCCCTCTTGCTATCCGTCCTCAAAAATGTTGCCGGATAGCAACAAAATTTACCTTGAATTTGAAGTTCCTTATATATTTATTCTACTTACCTTTAAGTTAAGTTCCTTATATTTTTACTTCTTTATATCCTGATTGTCTGGTCAGGACGTATGCATTTGCTAATGTAATCAAGCGCGGGGCAAAGTTGGCGATGACAAGTTGTCATCGCTGTTGTTTTGAATACAACAAGCTGGGTCATGTCACTAGTATATGTCAGGAGCAAAATTTCGGAAAACAAGTAGGGATTAACTATTACGCCTCTATTTGTCCTACTGAGATGAAGGCGAGTAGAGGTCTTGAATGTTTAAATGTTTCACCTTAGCTGTGTTTGACTTTTGTATGTTAAATTTTAATGCGTAACGCTGTGTTAAATACTCTTGTAACTGAATGTATTTAGATCTTCCTTGGTGGTAGAGAACCATCTTTATAGCGCTTACAGTGGTTCTGCCCTCAATCGTTAGCTTGCTTTTGCCATATAGACATAGGTGTTTGTACTTAAGCCAAAATACGGACTGTATTCACGGAAATAAACCTGGTTAGCGATATCATCCTTTTGTGATTTTTCCTTACCTTCTAACGAAGGTTATGCGCCCAGAACACGCTCTAAATTTGAATCCCCAGTGAAAAACTTGAGTCTCGAAGCAAACTGTGGTGATTACGAAGAATTGTAGAAACGTTTGTTAGCTTAACACAGGGCAGTAAGTGTGAACAGCATGGCAGCCTCTAATAGTGGTAGAAGTTGCATGAATCCACTGAATGAGAAAAATTATCAAACATGGAAGGTACACATGAAAATGTACCTTGTGAAGGATAATCTATCGGATATCGTTAAAAGCACAGAAACCATATCTTCAGCAGCAGATGAGGCGGCTCGGAAGATGTTTGAATCACGCCGAGATCTAGCCTTAGCAACGATTGTGCTGGCAGTGGATCAAAATTAACTCTACTTGCTGGGGGATCTGACTGACCCTGTTGAGGTTTGAAGAAAACTTCAGAAAATATTTCAGAAGAATTCTTGGGCAAACAAACCGAAGCTAAAGAAAAAGCCATTTAGCATGATGCTAGAAAATGGTCAAAATCTGCAAGGTCATCTAAAAAGTCTTGTTGAACTATTTGAGGTGTTGGCCCACATTGATGATGCTGTGGAATAAGAAGACCGGGTGATCATTCTGCTATCATTACTACCAGATAGGTTTTCTACTCTGCTAACTGCTCTACAAACCATTGAAAATGTACTGTCGTGGGAAGTTGTAACATAGCGTCACCCGGATGAAGAAAAACACAAAGAAGCGTGTGGTACTTCACACTCTGGCAAAAAATTGCCAGGGAGTTTTAAAAGGAAGATCAAAAGCTTATTGTTTTGAGTGTGATAAAGAAAGTCACATTAAGAAACAGTGTAGAGTGTATGAAGAAAGGTTGAGAAAATAAAATAAAACGTTCCAAGCCAACATCACACTGGACACACGAAGCTGATGTAGAGGTGAAACTACTCTGTTTACTAGTGCTCTTCCAGTAGGTGATGTTGACTGTGATTCTTGAATAGTAAACGCAGATGCTTCTCAGCACATGTGTAACAAGAAAAGTCAACTTACATCTTACTCTGATTTAACTTATCTTGTTAAACTTGAAATTGGTGATTGTAGAATTTTGAACGGTTTCGGAGTTGGAAATGTGCGTCTTGAAGTAATGCTACATCGTAAGCAGGAGAAGAATTGTGATGTAAAAAGTTCTTGTTTGTGCCAGAGCTAGCTCGTAATTTAAATTTGTTGCCCAGAATGCAGAATGTGGTAAGGCAACCCAGTTTGATGCAAGTACATGTGAGATTGTAGATCGAAATAATGAGTTGATAGTTGCTGGTTGTAAAGTAGGAGGCTTTTATTGACTTGATTGTTGCTATTATTTAGCCGCAAAATGTTCGAGTGTCTCCTCGGATTGTCTGTTGTAGCACAAGAGAATTTGCCATCTAGGGCATGATAATCTTAGAAAACTGAATTCTCATAATCTTGTTACAGGTTTGGATTGTTCACTAGCAAAAGACAATGTTTTCTCTGAAAATTGTTGTGATGGCAGGAGCCATGAACTCTTTTTTTTCCAGAGTAGATCAAAGGAAAGTCCGTAAGCCCTTAAAGCTAATCCATAGTGATGTTTATGGGAAAATTAATCATAGTTCTTTAGGAGGTGGTAGTTATTTTGTAACGTTCATTGATGATTGTTCTAGATACACTTTGGGGTCCATTATCAAAAACAAAAGTGATGTCTCTGGGGTGTTCACTGAATTCAAAGCTCTTGTTGAGAATCAGCAGGATCGCATGATTAAAATCCTGCACACTGACAATGATGGAGAGTATGTGTCCACTGATTTTGAGAGATTTCTGATGGGGAATGAAATTGTTCATCGAAATACTGAACCTAAGAGTCCTGAACAAAATGGAGTTGCAGAAAGAATGAACAGAACACTCCTTGAAGCAGCGAAAGCTATGTTGTCTGATTTAAAGTTACCCAAAATATTCTGGGCTGAAACGTTCTCAACTGCTGTGTATGTTGAAAATAGGAGCTGTAGCATTACATCGCTGCTCATGCCCTTAGGATTTATAAATTATGCGTTTCAATTAATCGCACACATATTAAATCGTACTTTTTACAATAAATTCCTTGTATTTTTGTGATTAGGTTTTTGGAACTCTAAGAGAGATTCGAGTAAATTTTTAATTATAGAAATTCTCCGTATTTTTTGAAAATGATTTATAGTACTTACAGAACTGTCGCTATGGTTCTTTTTAAAATTTTACCCTTCAGGAGCCAATACCGGCTCTTTTAAAACGAACGTTATTCCGTACTCAGCTCTTGTGAAGACAACAACGTAAGGTTTAGTGCCTTAAAGTGAAGTGTTTGACAGTAAGTTTAGATTTAATTGTGTTTAGGACTTAGGTATATTTTTTAAATCTCACTATATTTTTCAGGAAATATTAAGTGTAGGATTGTTTCATAACATTTGTGTTCATTTTTGTAGAATATGCGTATGTGAAAATAACCTACGGTAGATCCCAGAAATAACTAAGTTTTAGGACTTGTACTTCGGGATTTAATAGGACAACTTGTGGTCTTAACTAGTACGGAGAGTATTTCTTATCTGATCTTCTAATCTATCTAACTTTTCTGTTTAAAAACTCACCTGTTTTGTTGAGATTTTTTATGGCTCATCCATAGTGAGATGTCTCTTACATTTTGCTGTTACAAGCTGTCTGCGTCACTACAATATATTTACTTAAAATACTTTCCTTTTACTGTTTAATTGATACAGTAAGCTTCTTTTATAACCTATTTTCTTTGTCAATTTCTCTGCACACTTCCTGAATAGAAGTGAGATCAGCAGAATATGGTGTAGCTAGACTATAAATTGGAGTACTGGATTTAACTACCGACTGAAAATTATCTGGAATCACAAACTTTCCTCTGCATTGCATTCTATACTTAGAAGTAGAGATTTTTATTAACTTTTATTCAGCCTATAACTATATTGATTTCATTCCCTTGTAACATAGGTATATCTTATCTTTAATTCGCTTGTGTTGCTTACTTAGAAGTATAGAATTTTTATTTAAAAATTCCCATCCATGTATTATTGATAAATCATTCCCTCTTGATAGGGTTGTAGAGTTTGTAGTACTGCAAGTATTTTGCCTCGGGTTTCAAAATCTTGAATTTCATGGGTTAACCATAATATTATGGCTTGCTAGGTATATCCTGCGCCAAATGATACAGCCGCTGAATGAAGATATCCATAATGTGCTATATCATCACTTGTTTGGTTTCCTTTAATTTTTTAACTGTCTTACGATGTCCATTATATTTCTGTACAATGTTTAGGATGTATTTTATTCCTGCCCTAATTAGGATGTTCTATTTATTTCATATAAAAACTTTTGTTTTTGTTAGGTTGCTATATTGTGCCTATATCTTAGCAGCAATATTGCAGGATTTAAAAAATTATTCTTGTGCTTGAATATTTAGGCCTTACATACTTGAGCGATCTGTTTACACGAGACGCCTTATTATCTATTCAACAATTGTGCTCATAATTTTTAGTTAGTATATGAACCAAATAATTATTTCCCTCTCTAAATAAAATTTATTCTAAATCAACATTAAAAATCAAATGACTTTGCTGAGTAGTTAGTACTAAATTAATTTAAACTCAACCATCTTGTCTAGATTTCCATGTTCACTGAAACAACTTTTGCTCAGTTTCAGTCGTAAAAAAAACATTTTTTAAAAGAGGACTTGATTTCTTGTCTATTTGATGGGGACTTGCATTTTATGTTTCTATATCATAACTCTTCTATCTTTATATCTCTATTATAACTCATGATCATAACTCTTGATCATACTTCTTGATCATAACTCTTGATCATAACTCTTGATCACAACTCCTGATCATAACTCTTGATCATAACTCTTGATCATAACTCCTGATCATAACACTTGATCATAGCTCATGATCGTAACTCCTAATCATAACTCCTGATCATAACTCTTGATCATAACTCTTGATCATAACTCTTGATCATCACTCTTGATCATCACTCTTGATCATCACTCTTGATCATCACTCTTGATCATCACTCATGATCATCACTCTTGGTTCTCAATCTCTTCTACTCGTGGGCATCGGATGTCTTCTCTCCACCGGCTGCCCTACGGATCAATAAATAAACATAAGCTGAGTCCCTGTGTTATCATTGAATTCTCCAACTAGAGGTGCACTAGATGACCCCCATGACCTTACCTTCTGATAAATTATCGCGTTGTGTGTTGCGTGTCGTAACATTTTTAAACCTAATTCTGGACACCAACCAAAAATACTTAACACTGGTCACCCCAGATTTGTATGCCATTCAAAACGTAACACTGGTAACCGGACACAGTACCGGAGTGACAGTCCCAAGTGTAACCAGTTTAAAGGTAAAATCAAACCATACGCCGTTAAAACGTGACACAACTACATTCAAGATAATTCAATCCAATTCAATTCGATTCGAATCGATTCGATCGAGTTCCGTCGATTCTATTACATTCGAGCCCATTCGATTTGATTACATTCGTGTCCATTCGATTCGATTCTATTGGAATGCATTCAAGTTAATTTGATTTTTTCTGAGTTCATTCAATTCAATCCGATTCCAATTGATCTGATTGCATTTGACTCCATTAGATTCGATTTGATTCTTTTCGATTTGTGTCGATTTCATTCGAATTCATTAGATTGTTTTGATCTCATCCGAGTAAATTCTATTCGATTCGTTTCGAGTTCATTCCATTCGAGTCCATTTGAATCAATTTGATTCCATTCCGGTTTATTCGATTCTATTCGATTCCATTGAAATCTATTCAACTCTATTGCAATCTAGTTTATCCGTGTAAATTTGACTCGATTCCATTCAACTTCATTGGAACCCATTCGATTTCATTACATTTAAGTCCTTTCGATTCGATTCCATTTGATTGCATTCGATTCGATTTTATTTCATTCGTTTCGATTCCAGTCCATTCGATTCGATTTCAAGATTTTAGATTCAATTTGAGTCTATTTGAATCGGTTCGATTGCATTTGAGTGCATACGATACGATTGATTTGATTCAATATCATTCAAGTCCATTCGATTCGATTCCATTTGAGTGTATTCAATTCGATTCCATTTGACTCCATTTGATTCGGTTCGATTCCATTCCTGGTAAATTGATATAATTCAATTCCATTCTACTCCAATTCTATTCGATTTTATTCGATTTTATTTTATTTGATTCTATGCAAGTCCATTCGATTTGATTCCATTCGAGTCCATTAGATTCGATTGGATTTCAGCCAGGTCCATTTGGGCCCATCCAAGTTCTTTCGATTCACTTTCATTCTAGTATATATGATTCTATTCGATTCAGGTCTATTAGAAACAATTTTATTCGAGTCTATTTAATTCGATTCCATTCGAGTTTATTTGATTCCATTGAAGTCTATTTGATTCAATTTTATTCCATTCGAGTGTATTTGATTCAATTCCATTCGATTTAATTCAATTCTATTCGACTCCATTCAATTCGATTCCCTTTCATTAGATTCGATTCGAGACCATTCGATTTGAGACCATTCGATTTGATTTCATTCCATTCGATTCTATTCGTGTATATTCGAGTCGTTTCTGGTCATTCGATTCGATTCAATTCTAGTCCATTCGAATCGTTTCCACTTGGGTTCATTAGATTTGATTCGATTCCTACGAATCCATTCGAGCCCATTCGATTCAATTCGATCTCATTCGATTCTATTCGATTGCATTTGATTAGATTCGATTCTATTCGTTTCAATTCGAGTTTATTCGTTTTGATTCGAATTCATTCAATTCGAGTCGATTGGATTTCATCCGAGTTTATCAATTCTTTTTGATTTCATTCGATCTGATTTCATTCCATTTGAGTCTGTTCAATTCAATTCTATTTCATTTTTGTTCATTTGATTCGATCCGATTCTATTTGAGTCCATTCGTTTCGAGTTCATTTCACTCGAATCTATTCTATCCGATTCAATAACATTGGAGTTTATTCGAGAATATTCGATTCGATTCGAGTCTATTGGATTCGAGTTCATTCGATTCGATCCTAGTTTATTCAGTTCGAGTCGATTCAATTCTAGTTCATTCTGATCGTTTTCATTCGAGTTGATTCGATTCTATTTGATACCATTCTTGTCCATTCGACTCGATCTGATTTCATTAGAGTTCATTTGATTCGATTTCATATGATTCCGTTCGATTCGATTACATTCGAATCTAATCGAATCAATTCCATTCGAGTTCATTCAATTCCACTCGAGTATATATGATTTGATTCGATTTCATTCGAGTTTATTCGATTCAATTCGATTCCATTGGAGACCATTCGAGTACATTTGATTCCTTTCGAGTCCATTCGATTCGATTACATTAGACTCCATTCGACTCGATTTTATTCGAGTCCGTTCTATTCCATTTGAGGTCATTCGAATCGATTTGATTTGATTTCATTCGATTCCATTTGATTCCGTTCGAGTCTATTCGAGTCCATTCGATTCGATTCCATTCCACATGAGTCCATTCGATTTGATTTTATTCTGTTCAAGTTCATTGGATTCAATTTCTTTCAAGGTCTTTCGATTCAATTCTATTCGACTCGAGTATATAGGATTCGATTCAATTTCATTCCATTCTAATCCATTTGATTTGATTCGATGTGATTCGCTTCGATTCGAGTCCTTTCGACTAGATTCAATTCCATTCGATTACGTTTGCGTCGATTCGAGTTCATTCGATTCGCTACGATTCGATTCCATTATATTCACTTCGATTCGAGTCTATTGAATTCGATTCGAGTTTATTTGATTTGATTCGAATCCATTCGATTTAAATCAATCCCATTTGAGTCCATTCGATTCGATTTCATTCCAAATGAGTCCATTCGATTTGATTTGATTTTATTCTGTTCAAGTTCATTGGATTCAATTGCTTTCGAGGTCATTCGATTTCATTTTATTCGACTCGAGTATATATGATTCGATTCAATTTCATTCCATTCTAATCCATTTGATTTGATTCGATGTGATTCGCCTCGATTCTGGTCCTTTCGACTAGATTCAATTCCATTAGATTACGTTTGCGGTTCGATTCGTTCATTCGATTTGCTACGATTCGATTCCATTATATTCACTTCGATACGAGTCTATTGAATTCGATTTGAGTTTATTTGATTTAATTTGAATCCATTCGAGTTCATTCAATTTGAGTCCATTCGATTCAATTCAATCCCATTCTAGTACATTTGATTCGACTCGATTCCGATCGAGTCCATTCGATTCGATTCTATTTAGGTAAATTTGATTCGATTCGATTACAAGAAAGTCCATTCGATTCGAATCCTTTTGAATTCATTCCATTTGAGTCCATTCGATTTGATTCTTTTCCATTTTAGTCCTTTCGATTCGATTCAATTACATTCGATTCCATTCGATTCAACTCGATTCCATTTGAGTCTATTTGCGACCATTCGTTTAGATTCCATTCTAGTCTATTCGATTTCATTTGAGTCCATTCGATTTAATTCGATTCTGTTCGGGTAAATCGATTCTATTGGATTCTATTCGATTCAACTTGATTCGATTTGATTTCATTCAAATCCATTCGATTGGACTCTATTCCATTCGAGTAAATTCAATTCGATTTCACTGGAGGTCATTCGATTCCGTGATGGTCAATTTTATTTGATTCCATTTGAGTCTAAATGAACCGATTAAATTAGAGGGTATTTGGTTCGAATTGATTCGAATCCATTTGACTCCATTCGAGTTCATTCGATTTCATTAATATCCATTCGATTCGTGTCCATTCGAGTTCATTCAATTCGATTCCATTCGAGTCCATTCGATTCGATTCCATATGAGGTAAATCAATTCGATTTCAAATGGGTAAAATCGATTCGATTCGGTACCAATCGTGTGTATGCGAATGGATTTGATTCCATTTGAGTCCATTCGAGTCCATTCGCTTCGGTTGGAGTCAATTCGAGTAGAATCCATTCGAGTGTAAATGATTCGATTCCATTCGAGTCCAATCGATTATATTCGATTCCATTCGTGTTCTCTCTATTTTAGTCCATTCGATTCCATCCGCGTCATTTGATTTGATTCAATTCGAGTCAATTAAAATCGATTTTATTCGAGGCTATTCTATTCCACTCCATTCTTGTCCATTCGATTAGATCTGATTTCATTCGAATCCATTCGATTGGACTTGACTCTATTGTAGTCTATTTGATTGGGTTCGATTCCATTTAAGTTCATTTGGGTTTATTCAATTTTATTTCATTCAAGTCAATTCAATTCAATTCCTTTCGAGTTCCTTCGATTTTCTTTGAGTCCATTCGATTCGATTCGATTCAAAACAATTCGATTCGAATCGACTCAATTCGAATCCAATTGAATTGTTTCAATTCAGGTCAATTCGAATCGATTCTATTCGTGTCCATTCGATTCGACTCGATTCCATTTGAGTGTATTCGAGATCATCGAATGGTTTACATCCGACTGAATTTGATTCGATTCAAATCCATTCAAGTACATTCGATTCAATTCAATTCGAGTCCATACGATTCGAATCGATTACATTCGAAACTATTCGATTTGAATCAATTCCATTATGGTCAATTCGATTCGATTTAATTTATTTCGAGTTCATTCGATTCGATTCGATTACATTCAAGACCATTCGATTTGATTTCATTCGAATACATTCTATTCGACTCGATTCAATTTGAGTCTGTTTGATTAGATTGGACTTGATTAAATCTGAGTTCAAACGATTCCATTCGATTAGATACCATTAAAGTTCATTCGATTCGATTTCATTCTATTCGAGTCCATTTGTTTTGATCCCATAAGTTCAATCGATTTAATTCGAGTTCCATCGAATCATTCAGTTTGATTCCATTCGATTAGATTCTATTCAGGTCCAATCGATTCAATTCGATTCCATGCGAGCAAATTCGATTCGGTTCGACACCATTCGATTAAATTCGAATTGATTCTATTTACGTCCAATCAATTCAAGTTGATTCCATTCAAATTTGTGTGATTCGATTCCATTTTATTAAAGTCCATTCAATTCGATTCTATTTGAATGCATTCGATTTTATTCAAGACCATCCGATTTGATTCCCTTCGAGTTTATTCAATTTGACACTACTCGATTCAAATCCATTTCGAAATCCATTTTAGTCAGTTCGATTTTATTCGTTTCCATTCGAGTCTATTCGATTCAATTCGACTCCATTTGACTCTATTCGAGCGTATTCGACTGCATTTCATTCTAGTCTATTCAATTCGGTTTCATATGATTTCATTCATCTCGATTCGATTTAATTCAGGTTAATCAATTCGATTCAATTATATTCGAGTATTTCTGATTCGATTTGATTTCATTCGATTCCATTCGATCTATTCCATTAAAGCCATTTGATTCGACTCTATTCGAGTTCAATTTATTCGATTCGAAAAGATGGCATTAGTTTCGAATTCATTCGAGTTCATTCGATCCCATTGAACTCCATTCGATTCTATTTCTTCCAATTTGAGTCCATTCGAATAAAATAAATTCCAGTCGTATCCATTCGATTGGATTCGTGTCTATTTGCGCAGATTCGAGATCATTCGATTCGATTCCATTTGAGTCCATTTGATTCGATTGCATAAGAATTCATTCCATTCGATTCCATTCGAGTCTCACTGATTCGATTTGATTCCATTCGGGTTCAAACAATTCGATTCAATTTCATTCGACTCCATTCGATTCGATTTTATTCAAGTCCATTCAGTTCGATTCGAATTCATTCGAGTGTATTTTATTCGATCCGATTAAAGAAAAATTGTTTCGATTTCATTCGAGTCTATTTGATTTGATTCCATTTGAGTCCATTCGATTTGATTAGATTCAAGTCTAATCATGTCCATTTGATTGGATTTGATTCCATCCGGACCGGAGGGAAAATCTTGACGCCGATCTCGACACCGAACTTGACCCGAACTTAAAAATCTTGAAATCTCCAGAAAAAATCTTGAAACAACAGTTTCGTTAATTATTTTCGTTCTATGCATCCTAGAAACTTTATTTTGGTCTCAAATTAAAGCTAATAACATTCTCTCACTGAATAATTATAAATTAACCCCCCTTGCTTAACCACCCTCACTTGAAGGGACGCCGTTCCTTGACACCCGTTTTCGAATCCACTGACGATATTTATACTATCCGGTTAACGTAATTATTTCTCATCTATTCATCCCATCCCATCTTCATTTACATATCAAATCAAAGCTAACAATCTAGACATGTGTCGTAGATAAATTAAAACCGCCTACAAAATATTTTTACTAGCATGAAGCACGCCAATCCTCGAAACTCGTTTTGAACTCCACTAACGATATTTATACCTTCCGGTTAACGTAATTATTTCTCATCTATTCATCCCACAAACTTCATTTACATATAAAATCAAAGCTAACAATCTAGACATGTGCCCCGGTTAAATTAAAACCTCCTACAATCAACCTTTATTAGCATGGGGGCACGTCAACCTTCGACACTCGTTTTGGATTCCACTAGCGATATTTATACCTTCCGGTTAACGTAATTATTCCTCATCTATTCATCCCACAAACTTAATTTATATATAAAATAAAGCTAAGAACTTTCTCATAATACATAGTTTAATCGATTATTTTAAGTTTAGCTAGACTATTCCATTGCACCTATTCATGTGTTATCTTTCCTCTTTTTTCTCCTAACATAATACGCATTCCTGATCGTTCACCGTGCAATAAAAATCATTACATTTACCTCAATGTGCATCAAAATCACAGTTGTGGTCAAATTGAACACGTTCAAACAATTTGTTGATATGCACGAAAGTGTTTCACTGCAATACTTCATTTCAAGAAACCCTGTTATTACACCTGGGGTGACCAGTGTTACGTTTTCACCAATGTTATGTTTTGGTGGTGGTAATAACAATTTATCAGAAGGTAAGGTTAAGAGAGTCATCTGATGCACCTCTAGTTGGGGAATTCAATGATACAACGGGTACTCAGGTTTTGTTTATTTATTGATCTGTAGGGCAGCTGGTGGACAGAAGGCATCCGTAGTCCACGAGTGAAAGAGATTGGGAACTAGGAGTAATGATCGAGAATATGATCAGGAACATGATCAGGAATAAGATCAGGAATCTGATCAAGAATATGATCAAGAATATGATCAGGAATATGATCAAGAATATGATCAAGAATATGATCAAGCATTAATATTTAAAAAACAACGATGAGACTCGAGAGGAGAGAGAAAAGAGATGCTAAAGCATCGATGAAGTAAGAGATAAGAGTGAGAAGATGAGAGCGATGAGAGCGATGAGAGCAATGAGAGCAATGAGATCAGTGAAAGCGATGAGATGCTAAAGCATCGATGAGACGAGAGCAGGACCGTCAGGTGTCTGGAAGAGAAGGTTGAGCTTAATTTTTATATCTTCACAAACACAAACAAACACAAGCATTACCCGTAGCAAACCCAAGCAATGACAAGGCTAATCAGAATGAAATGCAGTAGTAAGGCAGTCCAATCTCAAAATATTCAAGAGAGCTGGAGTATAACCTTATAGAGAGATAAAAGAGTAAGTCCCCTATAAATAAACAAGGAATCTAATCCTCAATAAAAAGGTCTATTTTTAAGACTAAAAACTGAGCAAAAGTTGCTTCAGTGAACATGGAATTCTAGAAAAGATACTTGAGTTTTAATAACTCAGTTTCATCTACTGAACAAAGTCGATTTTTAATGTTTGATTTAGGCTCAATTAAATCTAGAGAGGGAAATGATTATTTGGTTCATATATCAACTAAAAAGTATGAGCACAATTGTTGAACAGACAATAAGGAGTCTCGAGAAAAAGGTCGCTCAAGAATGCAAGACCAAAATCTTTAACCACAAGGATAATATCTATAATCCTGCAATATTGCTATGATACAGGCACAATATAACAACCTAACATGAACAAAATTTTCTATATAAAATAATTAGAACATCCTAATTAGAGCGAGAATAAAATACATCCAAAAACATTGTACAGAAATATAATGGACATCCTAAGACATGGTAAAAAAATGAAGGAAACAAACTAGTGATAACATAGCACATTATGGATATCTTTATTCAGCAGATATCATCTAGTAAACCATAATATTATGGTTAATCCCTGATATTTAAGATTTTGATAAATATGACTTGAGATGAAAATATTTGCAATAAAAAAACTACAATAGTATTGAGAGGGAATGATATATCAATAATACCTGGATGGGAATGGATAAATAAGAATTCTATACTTCCAAGTAAGGAACACACAATGAATAAAAAATAAAATATATCTATTTTACAAGAGAATGAAATCAATATAGTTATAAGCTGAATACATTTTTATAAAAATCTCTACTTTTAAGTATAGAATGCAATGTAAAGGCAAGTTTGTGATTTAAGACAATTTTCAGTCTGTGGTTAAATCTAGTAATCCAACTTATGGTGTAGCTACACCATATTCAGCAGATCCCACTTCTATTCAGGAAGTGTGCAGGAAATTTGAACAATAAAGAAAACAGGTTATAAAAGAAGTTCACTGTGTCAATTGAACAGTAAAAGGAAAGTATTTCAAGTAAATATTTGGAGTAATGCAGAGAGAGCTTGTAACAGCAAAATTAAGAAACATGACTAATGATGAGCAATAGAAAATCTCAACATAACAGGGTAATTTTTAAACAGAAAGTGTGGTAGATTTGAAGATTAGATAAGAAATACTCTCAGTACTAGTTAAGACCACAAGTTGTTTTATTAAATCCCAAAATACAAGTCCTAAAACTTGGTTATTTCAGGGATGTACCATAGGTCGTCTCCACATACGCACATTATACAAAAATTAACTCAAATTATATAAACAATCCTACACCTAATATTTCTAGAAAGATATAGTGTGGCTAAGAAATATATCTAAGTCCTAAACACAATTAATTCTAGACTTACTGTAAAAAAAATTCACTTTAAGGCACTGTAAACTTACGGTGTTATCTCCTAAAAGCTACGATCAGATTCACGTCGATTCAGGATCCGGATGTGCTTCTCAGGGGTGATTTTTTTTAAAAAAGAACCATAGCGACAGTTCTTTCGTACTAAGAATGATTTTACAAAATGCAGCGATTTTTTATAATTAAAAATTTACAAGAATCTCACTTAAAGTTACAAAAACCTAATCACAAAAATACAGGAAATTTATTGTAAAAAGTACGATTTAATTTGTGCGCGATTAATTAATACGCATAACTTGAAAATGGAGCCTGAACAGCGATGTGATGCTACAACCCGTCCAACTCCTTCAGAGTAATTCAGTAATCAGAACAATTAGCAACCATGAACGCCAAGATAAATATATATTAGAGTAGAGCTTGCGTAATCGACTATGTATCTCTATCTCTTTCTCTCCCTCTTTCCCTCCTCCCTTCTTACCATCTCCCTGTCCCCCTCTCTCCCCCTCTTTCTCTCACCACTCTCGCTCCACCCCTCTCCCCACCCCTCTCTCCACCCCTCTC
>VCRD01008488.1:2080-17461 GCA_006783055.1 Trinorchestia longiramus
ATGGCAACACTTTCGACGGCTTCATCACTTTTAGCACTCGAAATCTCGTTAATATGGCACTTATCACTATTCAATGTATAACTAAGATAATCGCAATATATTCACGCACTCGGGACACTATATTGGTAACAAAAAAAATTACATGGCAACCAACAAAAAGAAGAATTCTCACCTCGCACGAACAGCGGCGGAGCAGCGCCGTCAACAAATATGGCGGACTGTTTGGATGGATCTTCTTCATCCTCAGCGTGCGTGACGTCATCATACCGCCATTTGTTTTTTGTCAATCGCGACTGTACGGGTCGCCCCCATGTACGACTTGCCCCCACACTACCCTACTAACATTGACGTATAAAATTTTTGATTATGCCTCCGATAAGTAAAAAATAACATAAAAGATTACATATATATACATATATATACTTTTATATATACATATATTTGTATATATACTTTTTACTTTTTTTCTGTTATATTTCAGGCTTATAAATTGGTGCAATATCACAGAAAAAAAGTAAAAAGTAACAAACATCCAGGTTTTTCATAAAATTAAATTATTCGATTTGACTCCAGAGCTGAGGAATTATAGCACGAGTTTGACATTTACGTATGTTTCGTTTGAATATTGTTAACTCTATTTCAGTTTATACTTAAGTTGTGTGACACAAACACATGGTAGACACTTATATGTAGCATGTTTCGTCCCTAAGTTAATTTTGTTTAACAATGCATAGGAGCTAAGTTTTTTGTATTTGTTTGCTACTTTGATATGCGAAAATGATGTGTCACGTTTTTTAAATTTTTAATTGATTGGTTTATTTTCATATGCGTGGGCAGTTTATTCCAAAGCAATGCACCTGAAATTGAAAGGGCCCTTTGTCCAGCATCGGACGAGCGGAAACAGATGTTAACATCGTGTCGTCGGTTAGGTTTCACACCCATGTTAGTGGGTGAATGGAATTGAACAACGTTGGCAGAACTTTGAGGGCGATATAGAGAAGTGAAAGAGAAGGTCCAGAAGCTTTCTCATGAGAGGTGTTGCATGATCGTTCTTTCTGAAGTTTCCTTTGCATACTACTTTAGCAGCAAAATTCATACATTTCTGTAGCTCTTTTTGAAGACCTTTAGGTATATAGACCAAGTCACAGTAGTCAGAGCGTGATTACACTAAAGATTGGATGGCTAATAATAATAAAGTTATTTATAACTAAAGTTATTTATAACTTTAAAAATGACCTGATGATTCACTTGGCAGTGAAAAAATGCCATTTTTGTTGATAGGTAACATAAAATAGGTACATGGTAAGAAAATATCCAGTTAATATTAACAAGTCGGAGTCGGAGTCGGTTGTTCAGAGTCCCGACTCCCCAGCCCTGGTTTCACAATCCAAAACAAAAAACGAAAAATATTTGATACGAAACAAATTGTATTTTTCCTAAAAATAAAAAAATTCTATTCGAATTTGTGTTTGCTCTTCAGTTTATTTTTCTTCTATGGCGTTGAGATATTTTTTACTTATCATTTATGTTATCTTATTTTACTTTTCAAAGGTATAGTCATAAAGTTCATAAGTCACTGTTTGTAATTGCTTTGTTACAATAAGTGAATGTGAAACTTCAGAACTTTAGTCTACTACAGCACTTCTTATCTATATCAAGATCTAAATCTTGATAATTTGAAACATTCACTCTGTTTTATTTTAGTTTTTAGTGTTTTACTTTTTATGTATTTCTCTGAAATGTAACGTCCGTTTTCATTAAACGCGATGATATTTGCAAATCACTGTAATAATGATTAAATTTATTTGATCATCAGCAAGTCACGCAAAACAGTCAACCAGTAATTAGAAATTACAATTTCCATTTAATAACAATTACAACTCCATGTTTTAACTTTTCACTCTCATAATTTTTTTTCTTTGGTCTTTCTCGGATGTTAAACATCCGATTTTGTTAAATGCAATGATGTTAATTCTAAGCTGTGCCTAAAGAAAATATTTCGCTTATCAGCTAAAATGCGTAGAATACCTACCACGTCAAAACTTACAGGAATGTCACCAATGACTACCTCATGAGTCATCATAAAAAAGCGAAGTTTCATTTGCTTCATGATGTATATTTAATATTCATTAGGTAATGTGAATGTTATATCATCTACTATGCATAGAATACCTACCACTTAAGAATTTTATAAGGCATTCTTTAAAAAACAATGCTGTTACATTTCTTGTGTACCAACTTCATTCGAAATATACGTTTTTGTTTTGTTTGTTTTGTTTACAAACAACAATATTCAGACAATTAGAATTAGACAAAATTCGACAAAAAATTAACCATGTCATTAGTTAGATCAGCGCTGATATACCCAGTCATCCCCCTGCACACGTTATCTCTATCAGCCGTCTCAAAATTACGGAAAGTACAAAACAGAGCCCTCCGCTGCATAACCAACACAAGCTGGACAGCTGGACAACAACACAAATCCCTTCACGAAAGGATAAATATACCACCCATCAACGTCTTTTTGCATGAACACGCAAAAAAAAATTTTGTCCAATTTACTGTTAATAGACATACAAAAATACAATGGTCTCACGCTCCCGCCAGAACTTATCAACAAGCAACACCATAGATTCCGTAGTTCGAAACTATATTCCCTGACCTCTGCACCTCAACCAAGATACCTATAGCAACAAATTACGAGCAAAACATCACAAAAAGGCTGAGTGCAGTCGCGTTGTGACACATTACGGGGTTTCAACGCGGGACGGTGCTCGGCTTAAAATGGGAGAGCAGTTGGAGCCCCAGGTCCTGTGTGGAGAGTCAGACAGCATGACGTTGACTTAAATATGACAACGTAGTATCCACCAAAATGACAAAAAAATCATTAATGAAACTCCCATTATTTCGATCTCTTAAATCTTCCACTAAAACAGTCAGGACACCCCAACCCCACCTTAACCATATCCTAAATCTAATCTTATGAACCTGATAATATTTCTACCCTCATCCATGCCCTTTGTTATTCCTTAACCTTTTAAACCCAACCTGGAATTTACCCTGGTCAAAACTTGCATAATGTAAATCTGTGTACATTTGTACATGTGTACATATAAATTATAACTTATCTACCTGTTAATATCCCTATCCTCATCCCTCGTCCTTTATTCACTCCACAGCCTAAAAACCTGATGTAACCTAATCATTCTAAAATTTATCTCGGTCAAATTTTGTACAAATGTAATAACTGGGTACATTTGTGCATATGTAAAATAAAATGAAAATTGAAAAAAGATAATAATAATAATAATAAATAAATTAAAGCAAAATTAATATAAAATAAAAAATTATATACATATATATGTAGTATGTGTATACGTGTTCCGAATAACAAGTTCACATACATGCGTCCGCATATTATTGTATATATTTACAAACTGTGTATATAAGAACCACTATAAATACTGTACATATATGTAAATACAAAGCCCAGACGGGTTGTGTGTATGTATATGTATATATGTGTGAAGTTTTGGTAATGAATGGTATTGTGAATACGGTTGGTAAATGGTAGTGCTAATGGGGGTTTTCAGCTACTAAACTCTACTGGTTTTTGGTGTCTTTGCCCGTGTGACCTGAATGAGGGAAATGAGAGAACTCCTGAATGTGATTTAGCTTTAATTCAGTAAGGTGGCACGTTAAATTATTTAGCTGATCTTGAACAGCGTTGAGCCAATCTGAGGCCTCCAGGAGGTACAGATGGCACTGTCTAGGACATGCCTAACCCCGAACTTCAGTGACGGCAATTGGTGTACTCAAGTACGGCACGAGTACAGCTGGTAATTTGCTTGAATGGAGAAAGTCGTATGCAATAAGTTGTGAGTTATGAGCTGTGAGCAGGGGCGGATGACTCCTTCCCGAAGGTCTGAGAACAAGGCGAAATTTTGAGCATCTTATTCAGGATCCGTATGCCTCATCAAACATCAATGCAACTTTTTAACCATGAAATGATTGACTTGCAGAAAGCAGCACCAGTCAAAATTATTCAGTAGGATTATCTTGTCAAGGCCTAAGCCAATCACTCCTTTACAATGAGGTAGGGGCCCATTAACATTTATACAGCAGTAGCTTTTCACAATGACAAGAGAACATTTGAGTCACAATTGACTTTACAAGATATCGGATTAGTAAGGATAATTGAATTACATCCGTGGCATAAATTACAAAGATTTGCATTGATTTGTGAGAACATACCCGCATAAACAACAGAAAATAAAATAAATTAACATTTAAACATAAGGCAGGACACTTGAGATATTTTCAATATTAAGAGATCTAAATTAATAATATCTACAAAATAGTAGATTTGCATTTACTTTCAACATAAGTACTCCTCATACATAAGTTAGGGATGAGAATAATAAAGCTGATAATCACAAGCCACCCAGTACGAGAAAATGCACATCCTAAAAAATAATGGCTAAAAAACGTCACTGACACAAATAAAAGGTTTTCTAGAAATGCTGACATAGCTGCCTAAGATGTTTCATCTGAAGCCAAATATTCTGAGCACCAGTTGTTGACTGAAAGTCTAGAGATCTACAAGTTCTAAAAATATAAATCACAAAGACAATTTCTAAAAATAACCACAGGTTCTAAAAATCCCTAAGAATAAAAATGCCACGACTGCATCTTAATTTAAATCACTTTTGGCACCATTGAATTCATATAATACTTTGATAAGACAGGCCTCAAACACATATCTTACATCGATATTGATGTAAATATTTACACCTGAGGTCACTGCAGACCAGATGCAAGATTGACAAGAATTACTCTGAACTAGTGAGATTCTTTCTTTATAAATAGTAATGGGCACAGGGATTGAGAATACTATCAAAATAATTACATTCAAAGCACAGGCACAGAATCATCACAGTTTCCTTATCAATGAAAATAATAGATGGTACTTGACTTACTCGAGTATAATTAGACACGAATATAATAAACAATAGTAAGGTCTTAGTAGATGCTAAAGGAACACAGATATCCCAGAACACAAGGTTTAAGTATAAAAAATTGTACGTCTAAAAATATATAAGATAGAGTGCTTACCGTCTAGCTCGACGCATAAAACAATAATGATCACGGTCGGCGTCGCTATACCGAGGCTAGAACAATTGTTGAAAGTTGCCAGAAAGTGTATCTCGAGCTATTATTGGTAACTGGAACTGGTTATTAATTTCAACTAATATGCATCACTAAGTTATCAAGAGAATTAACTATGAACTATAAAAAACAATGATAAATTTCTATAGAGATAATTGCACTCATTTTTAGCGACGGAAATGACATTATTGCTAATTTATATTGAAAAGGTTTTGCTATTATACGTAAGAAGATTGGAATTAAGATTATAAAGTATACAATATGACACGAATGGTACACAGAGCGACACCACTCCTGCTACGTATATACCCAGCCACTAATCCATTGGTTCCCAACCTGGGGGTAAATTACCCCCTGGGGGTAATTTAGCAATTTTTCGGGGGTAATGGAGGGGTGACAGAAAAATTTTAAGAATTCTGAAAATCAAGAAAGCATTGCGGTACCTTGTATTAGGATTAAACAAAAACAAACAACTTTATTTCCAATCAAGTACACAGTACATAGACATTAGTACATTGTTTTTTCAAATTCTTAAGGTTAACATTCTTAGAGTAAGGATGATGGTGAGTTCCATGCGACGATCCTGGGATGTGTCCATGGGCGGGGAGTTGAGGGCGTACCGATAAGTGCGAGCTCACGGCGCGAAACGAGAAACAGCTCGTATTCATTGCCGGGTTTTGAACCCGCGGTCTGTCTGCCCGAAGCAGAGACCTGATACCTAACACAGGACGCAGACCACTCGACCAAGGGGGCTGTTAATGTTAACTTAGTCTTAGTATTTTAAGTTGTAAAGTAAACCTACTATAAGTAACAAAGCTAAACCAAATAACAATAAATATAAAAAACAAATATATATACAGTATTAGAAAGAAGAAATATATAGCTGTGTGGAAACCGAAAAATATTTTCACAAGTATGCTTCAGGACACGTCACTCAGTAACCCCGATGACTCATCGACAAGTCCAGTACGCGTCACTCACTGCCCGAGTCTGCCTATATTTCACACTGCCAGTTTCTCTGTGAGCATCAGCCGAGGTAGACATAAGCTGGTATGTATGTGTACTGCCCTGTGCGGTATATACTTAGTATTTAACCACTGTTACTGTGAGTTTGTGTTATTAATTTTGTATATAATGTATGCGTGGTTCTTATGTTTTCAATGGTTTTGCTAGCATTAGCGGAGTATGCGAGGCTGCGTACGTTCACTGTAGTCTCGCGCTACAAGATGCTCTTGTGCTGACAAGCTTGATACATGCAGCCTGGCGAATGTATGCGTGGGTGCTTGAATCAGTGAACTTGTGTTAGCTGCCATACGAGAAATTATGTACCTCGCGTTTTGCAGTGTATTCACGGATATTGTGTTGAATAGGTGTTGCGTTGAGTTTTTCAGTAGTGGTGTACTGAGGTTTTGGTGTTGCGGATTTGGCTTGTGATATTCGAGTTGTGTATTGAAGTGTAATTTAGTGTTTTAGTGTAACTGTGTATTCGAGTGTGTGAGTGCAGAATTTTTTATTTTTATTTTTAACACAGTTACATCATTTCTATGCTGAATAAGCTCTTCTAATGTTATCTAGAATTCCATGCAAACTAAATAATAAATTCTCAGTGTTCACACTTTTTATGCATTTTTTTCTTTTTCTGAAGATTGAACAATAAAATGTCCAAAAAGCGAACCTACTCTGACGCCTTTCTTCGCTATGGCTTTGTGAATTTACCATCCGGTGGAGAGGATCGGCCACAATGTGTGATATGTCACAAAGTGTTGACAAATGAAAGCCTGAAGCCATCAAAACTCTCAATTCACCTCAAGAAGTGCTATCCAAATCTTCAAAATAAGGATCAGGCTTATTTTCAGCGCCAGGCTGTAGCACTGAAGAATATCCAGTTCGGTTCATATGGAATTCAAGCCCAAAAGCTTCAAGCTGCAGTGGAAGCATCCTACTTTGTTGCATATAAAGTTGCCGAACAACAGAAATGCCACACCATTGCAGAGAATCTGATTATGCCGTGTGCATACGAGATGGTAAGCAAGGTGTGTGGGGAGGATCAAGCGAAGAAACTGTCATATCTCTATCAAACAACACCATCCACAGACGAATCGATGACATGGCATCAGATATCTTGTCCCAAGTTATAACAGAGATCAAAGAAAGCTCATATAGCAAATTTTCCTTGCAATTTGATGAATCGTGTGACGTAGCCAGTTGTGCTGTTCTCCTTGGGTTCGTCCGTTACATTCACCAGGACAGGATCAAAGAAGAGTTCCTATTTTGCGAGAATCTGCTGACAACCGCGAAGGGAGAAGATGTCTTCAATATCATCAACAGTTTCTTTACCAAGAATGGATTGGATTGGAACAGCGTTCAACAGGTAGGGAGCGATGTTTATATAAAGTCTAAATTAGTATAAATACAATGAACTACATGGCATATAGTCATATACAGTTTTATTTATTGTACAAGTAACCGTAGTGTAGCTAATATTTTGGGCATGATTAACACAAAAAACATCGTGCGTCGTACTGAAAAACTAAAGTACCAAAATAATTAAATTAATACCATATAATTATAACTCAAAAGATAAGTAACAATGACTAACTGACGCAATCTATAATATTTTTTTTCTTTTTAATCCAGGTCTCCGTCGATGGAGCACCAGCGATGATGGGTGGTCATCGTGGATTACGGGGCCTCATACAAGCTGTCAATCCAGAAATTTCTGTAGATTATTGCATCATTCATCGGTACTCTCTTGGATCGAAAAGCCTGCCTGGTAATCTGAAGTTAGTGTTTGAAGATGTGTTGAAAATCGTCAACTTCATCAAGTCCAGGGAAGTGAATTCGCGCATATTCAAGGAGCTGTGCAAGGAAATGGGAGAAAAGTATGAAGTTCTGCTCTACCACACCGATGTTCGCTGGTTGTCACGAGGCAAGGTTATACATGGTGTCATTGAGCTCCGAAAGGCTATTCAAGAATTCCTGGAACAAATAGGATCTCCTTTTGCTACCAAGTTCACTGATAAGGAGTGGCTTGCTCGACTTTGTTACTTGGCTGACATATTTGCGGAGCTGAACAGTGGTAATTTGCAACTCCAGGGCCGAAACACGACTGTCATTGATGTCCATCACACTGTGGCTGCATTTCTGGGGAAACTGAGACTCTGAATTCGGGGCTTGGAGAAAGGAGTGATCGCCCAGTTCCCCACCCTAGACCAGTTTATTGAGGAGAATAGTCATGATACTGGATCTCTTCTACAGACCATCAACAAAGAGATGAGCGACCATTTGAAGGGGCTTGAAATACGCATGCATCACTACTTTCCAGAGAGTGACCAAGAAACAACCAGTCTTCAGTGGATCATTCATCCCTTCTCTGTACCTGATGAGGCCATTCATGATGATGATTTCCCTGCAAAGGAGGAGTGGATCACAATGCGAGCCAATGAAGCCTGGAAAATAGAATTGCAAAACCAAAATGCAGATTCCTTTTGGATTTCACGACTAGCCGACTCGCCAACTCTGTCCAAGAGAGCCTTGAAGTTGTTGGTATCATTCTCAACAACGTATCTGTGCGAGAAGGGGTTCTCAACTGTGCTGGGCATGCAAACAAAAAAGAGGACTCGTTTGAATGTTGCAAACGATGCCAGGCTGGCATTTTCAACCACGAAGCCAAGAATTCCTCAACTAGCTTCAAATATGCAACTCCAACCATCTCACTGATGCTCTTGACATCTTTGGTAAGTCATTAGAGATGCAAAATGTACTAATACAATAAATAAAAGAAATTATCTCTAGTGTTTTAGTTTAGCCATATATATCAATGTTGACAAAATTTTGTGAAAGGGGTAACATGCTTAATGTGGCATGCTAAATTGGGTAACAAGCTGAAAAAGGTTGGGAACCACTGCACTAATCAGTCTCCCAGCCAAATTTCATGGCCACCCAATTCAGTGCAATGCGTCTTTTTCGCCTCCTACTGTCCTTTTCCTTATCACTTCATGTTTCTGGTACAATCTGTGTCAAACTCTTTTCTTCAGCTCTTTCCTGGTGGCACCCACAACCACCGCATCACGGATTCTCAACCAAACACTTACGAAGTCAACATGTCACCACCGCTCTCAAAGTTAACATCTTCACCAAGACTCCACATCGGCCTCTCCAAATTCTCCTCAACTCAAGATTCCTACCGTACTCATTACCAAGCCCATTTCTTACGCCCGTGCCCGCGCACTGGTGGTTGAGATATTACAGGAGGCTCACATTGTAGTGAGACCGAATCACTTTACTTTGATGCATCTTAATATATGTATCGAAACTCATCCCTTTGTCATTTATCCTGTTGGGTTTGTAGGGCCTCAGAAATATCGGAATTAATGTAGAATGATCTTGGAGTCGATACAAATATATGATGTATTTAGTAATATTTTAGAGTTAATTTTTATACGTATTTCACGTGATTTGAAACTAGTATTTTAAAATTAAAAAAATATCGTAGTTGTAATTGTAACCCTCGTCTATAGAAGATCATTGTCAACCACGAGCCTTGAGGCTTAGTGCCCAATAGTTCAGTCTCAGCTATCGCCCAGTTAGCAGCAATTCTATTAGCGCTTTCAGTCTCTCTCTGACGGGTAAGTTTTCCATTGACAATGTGTTAGGAAATATTGCGTTTCACTTACCTACCATATATTCCTTAAACTTGTCATTTGAACTTTGCCAAGATGTGAAGGTGTTGTGCTTTGATTCATGTATTTCCAAGAATTATAATTAATCTAATGGTAGAATATTTTGAATTATAACTATTGCTCCAGCCATCAAAGTCATTGTCTAATTTTGTATAACTCAAGTGTCTACGTTCGGGTATTTATGACGGGCATACTAAAAGATCGACCAGCCCTTTTGATTCGATTATTCAATTTCATTGGCCTCGGGGAGAAGCTGCCTATCGATATCTCGTTTTGTGTTCCCTGTAGCAGCCAGCTAATAAGGTACGATGTTTTAATGTTTTACTCAACAGTTGTATTATAAAGTTGCCTTGTGCTATTGATTTTTCGTGCTAAATTCTGTATTTATTTCGAGTTACTTATTGGTCCTTATCCGGGCAGGTTTCAGTTTCAGTTGTTTCAGTTCTCGTCTCGGTTTATGGATTTCAAGTTCTCAGTTTCGGTCCTTGATCTTGGCCTTGACTTCTGTTCTGATTTTAATCGTGTCCAATAATAAATCTGCAAGCTACGAAGCCGATCGTATCACTTCTTTCGAAGAACACCCCCACCAAAAACAACGACTACCGAAAAAAATAACTTTTCCCCCGAAGGTTACTCAACGGTCTCTTATCCCCTCAGACACTCACTCCCAGTAAGACGAGATAAAAAAGATATTCTGTTCCCAGTCTAGAAAGAATATTTATTGTCGGCTCGGAGCTAGGAGTGTTGAATGTTTAAATGTTATACCTTGAATGTGTTCGACTTTAGTATGTTTAAGGTTAATGTGTAACGCTGTGATGAATACTCTTGTAACAGAATGCGTTTAGAGTCAACTAGTGGTAGAGAACCATTTCTCAGCGCGTTCTCTGATTCCGGTCTCATTCTTGTGCCTGCCGTTGCGATGTAAACATTGGTGTCTGTACTGTATCCAAAACTGTGTTCACTGAAATAAACCTGGTTAGCGTAATCACGCTCCTGTGATTTTTCTAACCTTCTAACAAGGAGAAGTCTGAGGGTTGGGACTGAAGAGTTCTAGAAATAATTACAGACTTGACTATAACTGACTATATCATGAAGCTTTAGGGCATGGGAATATTTCCGGTATTGTTTCTTTAGAGGTGCGTAGAATTCCGTTTTCGTGCCCTTTTTAGATACTCCTAACTTTGACGTCAACGTTTTGTGAAATGCTGGGGCCGTTAGGTACGAATATAGACTTAGTATATTGTTTTATTCGTATATTGTTTTATTTGAATTTTATTCGTTGTAAATTTATTCATAAACTTCAGCAAAATTAGAGCAAAGATTGAGGCCGAGACCGAAACAGGAATCGAGACCGAGAATGAGACAGACCCAAGATCGAGTTTGTAACTGGCATTCAAAACTGAGACCCACCAGAGAGAAAACTGAACTGAGAACACAAGTGGTGATGACCTTTCCCGTGTAGCTATGGCAGCAAAAATAGCTATAGCATGTAGCTTTGTGGTGCTGTTAAGATATCGTACTTATTTTAGTATTAGCTTGGAGACAACTAAAAAATGGGTAATTAATTTTAGAAACATTTTAGACTTAACTGTTGAATGTTTGAATGTTCCACCTTGAATGTGTTCGACTTTTTGACGTAACACGTTTGTTGACGTAACACAGTGCAGCAAGTGTGAAGAACATGGCAGACTCTAACAGTGGTAAAAGTTGCATGAAACCACTCAATGAGAGAAATTATCCAGCATGGAAGATACATATGAGGATGTGTCTCGTGAAGGATAGACTGTGGGATATAGTTCAAGGCACTGAAACTATATCCTCAACGGCAGATGAGGCAGCTCGGAGGAAGTTTGAATCACGCCGAGATTTAGCCTTGGCAACAATTGTCCTAGGAGTGGATCAAAGTCAACTCTACTTGCTGGGGGAACCGACTGACGCTGTTGAAGTTGGGAGGAAACTTCAGAACACATTCCAGAAGAAATCTTGGGCAAATAAATTCAGGCTGAAAAAAAAGCTGTTGAACATGAAGCTGGAAAATGGTTAAAATCTGCAAGATCATCTAAAAGTGGTTGTTGAACTCTTTGACGAGCTGGCCATCATTGGTGATGCTATGGAAGAAGAAGAGAGTGTGATCATCCTGCCATCATCACTACCAGATAGGTTTTCTACTCTGGTAAGTTGGTAACTGCTCTTGAAGCCCATGAAAAGATACCAGCGTGGGAAGTTGTAACTGAGAGTCTCCTAAATGAAGAAAGAAGACAGCGAAGCGGCCCTGGTACTTCAGACTCCAGTGAAAAATTGCTAGTGAGTTTCAAAAGGAACAAAAAGCTCATCAAGTGTTTTGAGTGTGGTAAAGAGGGCCACATTAAAAGACAGTGTAGAGTCTATGAAGAATGACTGAGAAAAAAACAGAACATTCCAAGCAAACAGAGCAGTAGATGCACGAAGCTCATCTACAGGTGAAACTATTATGTTTACTAGAGCTTTTCCTATAGGTAATGTTGACTGTGATTCTTGGATAGTTGACTCAGGTGCTACTCAGCATATGTGCAACATTAAAAGTCAAATTTCACCTCACTCTGATCTATCTTTTCCTGTAAGAATTGAAATTGGTAATGGTAGAGCTTTGAAGGGTGTTAGAGTTGGAGATGTGCGTCGTAAAATAACACTGCCTAATGTGCAGGTAAAGAATTGTTGTAAAAAATGTGTTGGTTGTGCCAGAGCTAGCTTGCAATTTGATATCTGTTGCCCAGAATGCAGAATGTGGTAAGGAAACCCATTTCAATAAAAGCACATGTGAGATTGTCGATGAAAATAATAAGTTGATAGTTGCTGGTCGTAAGGTAGGAAGACTTTATAGACTAGATTGTTCCTATCATGTAGCTGCAAAATGCTCGAGTGTCTCCTCGGATGACCTGTTGTGGCACAAGAGATTTTGCCATCTAGGATTTGATAATCTTAAGAAATTGAATTCTCTTGATCATGTTAGATGTTTTGATTGTTCTCCAGGAAATGAGAATGTTTTTTATGAAAATTGTTGTGATGGCATGAGCCATAGACTTCCTTTTTCTAGAGTGGAACTAAAAGATACAGGCTGTATGATTTTAATGCCAAAAAGGTCTTGTTGAGTAGAGATGTGGTATTTAATGAATCTCAGTTTATATCATTTGAGAAGGAGCCTTCAAAAGAGATTGACTGTGTTCGTTGCTCCTTCCCTCAAGAAGAAAAACATGAGGATTCAGAAGGAGAGTTGGAACTCCGTCGTTCAACTAGGAACAGAGCTGCTCCTGGTAGATTTGGAGAATGGGTGTGCTTTGCTCAAGATAAATTTGATGTTCCTGCAAATGTAGAGGAAGCACTTCATGGGCCTGAGTCCAAACTGTGGAAAGCAGCTATGGAGGAGGAAATGGCATCCATGAATATAAACAATTTCTGGTCTCTTGTAGAGTGTCCAAAGAACAAGAAACCAATCAGGTGCAAATGGATATTTAAAAAGAAAATTGGTCCTGATGGAAATGTTTGCTCGTACAAAGCTCGGCTTGTTGCTCAGGGGTATGCTCAAAAGTTTGGAGTTGATTATGATGAAACTTTCAGTCCTGTAACAAGGTTTGAGTCAGTCCGTGCTGTGTTAGCCCTTGCAGCTAAGCATAATTTGCAGCTTCATCATATGGGTGAGGCTACTGCATTTCTGATTTGTGAGCTCAGTGAGGAAATTTACTTGACCCATCCAGAAGGTTTTGTTTCAGAAGGAAATGAAAATCTTGTTTGTAGATTAAATAAGTCTCTGTATGGACTGAAGCAGTCCCCTAAGTGTTGGAACATAGCCCTTGATGGCCATTTGAAGGAATTTGGCTTCAAACAATCCAAAAATGATGCTTGCATCTTTACCCGTGTTCGTAATAAGGGATTGTGTATCATTGCTGTGTATGTAGATGATATCATTATAGTGTCTGACTGTATTGATGAGATTAATGAGGTAAAATCGTGCCTCAGTGCTAAGTACAAAATGAAAGATCTTGGTAAATTTAACTATTTCTTAGGTGTAAGTGTGATGCAGACTAAAAATGAAGTGTTCCTAGAACAGACTGCATATACTAAGGCCCTGTTGTCTAGGTTTGGCATGGATAATGCAAATTCTGTTGCTACTCTAGTAGATGTCAATGCGGACCTTGTAACAACTTCAGATGAAGTTGAGGAATGTGACAAAGACTAGTACCAAAGTGCTGTAGGTAGTCTTTTGTACCTGTCGACAAGAACGCACATCACATTTGTTGTAAATAATGTTGCTAAATATTGTTCAAAAGCCTCTTAAGAATCATTGGACATGTATGAAGCGAATATTTAGATATTTGAAAGGTACTTCTGAGTTAGGTATCCATCTTGGATAATTTCTCTCATTGAGTGGTTTCATGCAACTTTTACCACTGTTAGAGTCTACCATGTTCTTCACACTTGCTGCACTGTGTTAAGTCAACAAACTTCTACGCTTCCTTGTAGTCACCACAGTTTGCTTCGCGACTTACTGTGTTCACTGAAGATTTATCCTTGGAGCGTGTTCTGGGCCCATAACCTTTGTTCGAAGGTTAGAAAAATCACAGGAGCGTGATTACGCTAACCAGGTTATATTTCAGTGAACACAGTTTTGGTTATAGTACAGACACCAATGTTTACATGGCAACGGCAGGCACACGAATAGGACCGGAACCAGAGAACGCGCTGAGAAAATGGTTCTCTACCACTAGCTGACTCTAAACGCATTCCGTTGCAAGAGTATTCATGACAGCGTTACACATTAACCTTACACATACTAAAGTCAAACACATTCAAGGTGGAACATAATTCAATCAGATACATAATTCCTATTGGCCATATCGTAGAGTAGAAACGATAGGACAAGTGCTCCTTATTTGTTAAAACTATTCTGATGAATGCGCCAACCTAACTGTTAGAAGGTTAGAAAAATCACAGGAGTGTGATTACTCTAGCCAGGTTTATTTCAGTGAACACAGTTTGGTTATAGTACAGACACCAATGTCTACATGGCAACGGCAGGCACAAGAATGGGACCGGAACCAGAGAACGCCCTGAGAAAATGATTCTGTACCACTAGCTGACTCTAAACGCATTCTGTTACAAGAGCGTACAAGAGCGAACTGTGTTACATCACAGCGTTACAGATTAACCTTAAACATACTAAAGTCGAACACATTCAAGATGGAACATTTAAACATTCAACACTCCTTTTCACATTGAATGTGCTTCTCAAAGGAAACTACACCTAGCTTACTTCTCAGCCTAGAGAACTTCTCGGCACTTAGACCCTTAGTAAATATATCGGCAAGCATATCATTCAAACAAACAAAACAAACAAAAACGTATATTTCCAATAAAGTTGGTACATAAGAAATGTAACAGCATTGGTTTTTAAAAATGCCTTATCATAAACTCCTTAAGTGGTAGGTATTCTATGCATAGTATCATAGATGATAGAACAGCAGTACCTACGGGTATACATAAACATTCACATCAC